>JAFBJS010010590.1:70970-87993 GCA_016785265.1 Paraplagusia blochii | reverse complement strand
AAAAAGCTAGAGAAGACAGATTGAGATGGTTTGGACATGTTCAGAGGAGGGACCGTGGATACATTGGTAGAAGAATGATCCTAGAGATGGAGCTACCAGGTAGGAGACTAAGAGGAGATTGATGGATGCAGTGAGGGAGGACATGGAGGTAGTTAGAGTCAGAGGAGAAGATGGAGAGGACAGAGGGTTGATGGAAAAGGATGAAACCCTTGAAAAAGGGACAAGGTGAAAGGACAAAATCTGAAATATTTGTTTCCTAGTGTGTCTCTATACCATTTAATGTAATTTAACATTTCTCTTAACGTTGTCCAACTTATTCCATAAATCCTTCATTTGTATTCTGTAAACAGGTGAGGACGGGCTACACATTTGGACATCCTGCATGTCCATGTCCATCTCTGGTCTAAAAACAGAAGAACAAACAACCACTGACACTTACTTTCACACCTTTGATATATTTAGAATTCACCATTGGCCGGATCCTGTGAAAACCCACACCCCTCATACACAAAGACTGAGGATGAAACCAACATGTGGTGACGTTCCTGCTCAAAGGCAATGGTACCGACCACAACTTCCAACAGTTGTGGCCTCAACTGTATTTATAAGCGCTGTCAAAAATCAAGATAAAGGCAAAAGGCGGTTCTACTACCATACACTCCCTGGACTACCTGTTATTTTCTACCAAAGGGTCGTTTCTTATTTTAGTCCTGGACCAGAATCGGTCTCTAGGACAGAGGCAAAAATACAGCCCGTCCATGTGGTAGCATTTAGAACACACACCGAGGTGTCATCACCTTATATATCCACTGTTCTGAATTGGCAGAATATATGTGTCCAAGAGAATAGTTAAGGGCCCCAACCGACTGTATATATACAGGTAGACAGATATAAAGACTCCCACACTCGGGGCCCACCAGCTCCACTCCAGTAAGTGCTGAGCACAGCAGATTGTGAGGCCAACTGTCTATGAACAATAAAAGACAAAAAAGGAAAAAAAAATAAAACAGAAGGAACAGTTTTAGAGGAAATGTGGTTTTCCTTATGGAGCCTTGGCTCGTGTGGCATGTTGAAGCCTTCTGGTTGCTTTTACACAAAACACAAGTTTGGAAATGTCTCATGAAAGATCAGTTGTTGACATTTTGCAGTTTGAAACATTCAACAATTGTCCCAGGCCAGAGTCAAATCCCAGAGAGGAAAATTGTTAGCTGCATAGGGAGACTGGAAATCCCTAAACTTTCATACCATTGGAGAATTCCGACTCATGGCCTTTCCCTGTCCTGTCGTGGACTGCTGTGGCAGGTGGAATTCTGTCTTTCCTTTAAAGGATTGCACATAATCGTTAACATGATTTTCGAAATAATTTTGAAGTGGATGAAATTGATTGAAATTATTTTCTAACCGTACCTGTTAGTACGGTTACCTTTATTAGCGCTAGCTAATGCAAAGGGCGGCACCTGGTGGTTCAGGACCTGGACCGGCATGTCTACGGTCAAGGTTGGAGTCACCCAGCCACTTTGGAGTTCTGAGCGTAGTATTATCCCAACCCACATGACCTCCAGTGGGCTCACCACCCATAGGAAGGGACTTAGCATGGTGCAGTGTGAATTGGGTTGCAGTCATGGAGACTGCTGTCCATGCAATCCGGCAACGGATAAGGGGATTACGACGAACGAAGACGAACCTAGTCATTAAGGAAACGGACTCGGGTTTGCAAGGCCCCCGGTTCCAATACCCCTACCGCCAAGTTACTGCTGAGGTGCCCTGAGCATGGTATCGTCCCTACACACTGCTCCCCAAGCGGCCCCCTGTTCACCATGGTGATAAGTTAAATTCAGAGGCATAATTTCCTGAAGGACACTCCCGAGGGATTAATAAAGTTCTATAAATCTACATCCACTTCTGCTACGTTATTTCTCCAAATGGACGGCCGTAAATACACACATGTGACTCCATCTCGTTGACGTCCCACGTATTGTTTTAACATAGTCTTTGTTAAATGCACTGTTGAGCCTTCAAGGCTCCGCTGCAGGGCTAATAATACAACTTTAGTCAAGCGGCGGCGCGTAGGCTCCATTGCTGATATTTAGACAGACAGGGGTGAGTGACGCTGCTGGACGGCACAGCGAGACAGCGTCTGCCATGAGGTTAGACCAATAAAATAAAGAGTCAATTTGTTGGGAGTCCCCCTCCCTACCTAACTGCGAGGCTGTGCCCAGCGACACGTCCTGTTGTTGCAAGGACTCGGTGGAAATCCGCTGCTGTATTTATACAACCTAGCGCCATAGGGAAAAAGTTTGTTTTCATGGAAGAGAATACAGGATACGTCTGTTGGGGTGGATGTATATGCAATTTATAACAGTGGGATCAAATGATATTAGTGCACTTTTGTCATAAATAATTACATCTAGGTGATATTAACGTGTTTGTCTATTGAGGTACACGACGACGGACATAAATCTGAACTCTGCTGAGATTTATTGGTAATTTCTGTTTCCACACTGTGTCATTTGTCTGACTGGAGTCAGTGTTTGTGTCTCTTTGTGTCGTCATAATGACATTTTCTTATTCCAGTGGTTTGTTTCCATTGAAAGGCCTTCATTTCTGCCTTTGTATGGAAGCCCAAGAGTCATGTGAGGATTTGAGCGAAAGGTTGGCGCATGCTCATTGATGTCGAAAGTTTGGTTTACGTTTCAAGGTCATTACTCTGTCCATTTTGGCAAAAATAGCATTAACTATACTGTATCTCAAAGGACATAAATGTAATACACAAGATATGAAAGTATACAGACTCTAACCAGTAATGTGGTAAAAATCCAATAAAACGGTTTGGTCCTCAGATCCTATAGATACACGTAATGTACTTCAACAAATAGTAAAAGTATGACGGACATACTAACTCAATTAATAGTCTTGGAGGCTACTCTATTGGCAGGTTTTCTCTGCCTCGGAACTTATTTAAATAAATAATATTCTTCAACAAAGTAACAAAATACACTCAAAAATGATGCTATACCAAAAAGGAAGATCATACCTGTAGACTATACCTAGAATTTTGACTGCACATCATACGTGAGCTTCATCTCTTGTAAAGTTTGTTGGTCTTTTGGCAAAAAAAACCTTGGTGTTTAGTGTTAAATCACCAACATAAAAAGTGACCGACGCCCAGAGTTTGTTTGGATGCAGACCAATGTTGCAAAATGCCCCGGTGCACCTGGACGGAGGCAGCAAGTACACATGCGTAAGTAAACTGAGTCAAGAGAAAAACCACACCAGAGTTTCTTTTTAATTTAAGCAGACATGACAAGTGTAAACACACTCGAGAAACCAGACAGACTGAGCTGGAAATAGAAGTAGAAGATGCATCATTGGCAGTGAGCACTGCAGCACGTAAGATTGAGGAATCTTTAAAGTCTTGAGAGACTCCGATGCTTTTGAAAAGATCCAAGAGATACAGAGTGAAAATGACACTGGTGATGTAGCAGGAGACAAGAAAAAACCCAGGGGAAGATCAACGGGCACTAGAGGTTTGGCGAACTGATGACAATAGTAGAATTCCTTGGGTCCGAAACTAAAAACACTTGTCCTTGATGGAATTGAATATAGGTTTCTGAGACATTTACCCTTAGTTTTGGGGGCAAACAGTGGCACATATTGGTATCAATCTGTATCGGTATCGGAAATGTAATTGTTTGAACAAACTCGGATATCAGCAAAAGTTAATATCAGACATCCTTTTTAGCTGCCCCTAATAAAATGATGAAATTGATCCAAAATAGCCAAGAAATGTAAGTACTATTTACAATTTTTATTAAGCATACAAATGCACTGATATACAATATTATTTGTATATCAGTGTGAAAATCCAGTCCTGTTTAGTTGAACACAAGACTGATAACGTTGGTTCGACCATCTTGCCATGCTGGCCAGGAAACACCTCATGATCTTCCCAGATGAGCTGGAGGACATGTCTAGGGTCATGGTTCTTAACCTAGGTGCGATCGAACCCTCGGGGTTCGGTGAGTCAGTCTCAGGGGTTCACTGGAGCCTCTGCCACAGAGGTTAAGACACCGCGGAGGTCAAGACACACCGACTCATCCTACTAAAGTAGGGTTCAGTGAATGCGCATATGAAACTGTTGGGGTTCGGTAGCTCCTACAAGGTTAAGAACCACTGGTCTAGGGAGAGGGAAGACTCAGTGTCCCGGCTACGAATGCTGCCACGTGACCCGGCTCCGGATAAGTGGACGAAAATGGTTTGACGTAAGACTGATACTTACAGGAATTGAAGAAAGACACACCTCAAGATCCTCTTCAACACTTTGGAATCTAAACGTTTATTTTATAGCCAACAACTTCCATTGGCAAAAATAGATTGTTCTCCATGAAATATTTAAGAACTACATTTTTCAGTAGCTTTTGAAATGGGGAAAAACACCTTTTTTTACTGTGCTGTGGCAGCTAACTGCGTAAACATGTAGAAAAACAACAGTACACTTTGTCAGAACAGCATTGGCTTAACTTTCGAAATTAAAGTAAACACAAATCTGTACCTGAGTTAGAGCGCCTGCACTGGTCACTGTTACCTCATATCCTTGAGCTGTTTAGTCAAACTGACTAGATCGTCTTGATCCGTGACAGCCTCACATTATCCAATCACTTCTCTTCATCCATCACATTGACGTGGACGGCAGAAAGACCCAGATCTTGTGGAAAAAAAATGGACAGCAAGTTAAGAGACACAGAGGGGGAAAGAGAAACAGTTCACCAGAACTGCAGCTCCGGTTTCAAACCACCAGGGACCTGCTGCCGCTGCACTGCCAACATATCCAGGTCTGAACCCAAGCTTTCTGACTGCTAATTATTTCTCAAGCTCGGTCTAAACTAAATTTATGACACTTTACTGGCGCTCCTCGTGCCATCATAAATTAAACTGGCAAAGAATTTTAGAGTCACTTCCAAGAGCCCCCTTGTCCTCCAGCAAAGGGAAGAAAATCGGAAAGTGGGGAACGTACCTGACCTTTCAGTCCTCAAGAGCACTACAAACGTTGGAAAATCAACGAGATAGGGCAATACAGAAGATATGAAGATATTGTATGTTGTAAAATTCAGAAAATCTGCAATATCCGTGAAAATACTTACATTGACACATTCAATCATGACAAATGTTGCAGTAGACTTTGTTTTCAACGAGATGGAAAAACCTTGCCTTACCATCACAATGTTGAACCCTTCCTCGATGAGATCTTGGGGATACGCCCTACGTTCACCAAACTTCACACCACTTGACTTTATTCTGTGGGGATACCTTAAAGACAAAGTCTACAACACCTGCAATGGTAGCTGAATTGAGATACCAAGAGAACTGTTTGTTGATGTGTACAACTTCATGGCCACCTCCAGCAGTCTCCTTGATCTCCATCCATATCACACTGCAGCCCCCCATGAACCCTCCTCCTGGTGGTGAATCCATTGGATGGCACCAACCACCCCAACTGGGGTCTACAACATTTTTGAAACTGGGAGCTACTTTAAGAGCACTTGGTAAAATAACTTGGTTGAACTATATAACAAGAAACAGCCAACGGTTTTTTTAGGTAGTCCATGGGGGGTACGAGACATATCCCCACACACCAGGTTGGTGACTCCTGCATTATATAAAATAGTTTGAATAAAAAAATGTAATGTCAGTTTGGTGTAAAAAAGGGCTGGGCAAATTTTTCGATTCTTGGGCCACGGGTGGTACTAAAATTTGAGTCGCGGTCCAGGTCACGATCAGAAAGTATCAGAGTATTTTCGTGAACTAAGATAAATAATGAGTATTAATTGACAAGTATTGAAAATGCTTTAGAGGCTAAATGCTTTAAGCCTCTTTTGACTATCTATTGGGGGAAATGCAGGGAAAAGGGAGAAGGATAACCATAATATTAATTAAAAGTAGAATTTGGACAAGTCTGGGGGGCTGGATTATAACGCCAAACGGGCCGCATCTGGCCCCCGGGCCTTAGTTTGCCCAGGTCTGGTGTAAAAAGATGAAATTATTGATTAAAAAAAAAAAAAAAATGACACATTTTTTTAACCTGAAGCTATGGGTCAATGCCAACTTGTCAAAGTTATGGTCCAGTCCAAGTAAGAGTCAACTTTACTGTCAAATATACCATATATTCAGGACCTATGGCACCATAAAATTGGAGTCTCACTCTCACGGTGTAAAAGCCAATACAAAAATACAAGAGAAATCCTGTTTGGTAAATATGAAGTGCTATATATGCCACAATCTATTTCTCCTTCAATATCGATGTCCATAGTCCGTATAAAGTTGAAGACACAGTTGTAGGACTTCTCCTTCTTCAGGCACCTGCAGGCTGTGCCTCACTTTGAGAGTGAAATATTTTCCCTGGACAGCGTTCAAACTTTAGGGGAGGACGAGAGAAAGTAAGAGAGAGAAAGAGAGGGAGAGGGAGAGGGAAAGGGAGAGAGGGAGGCAGCAGCATTACGCCATTCTTGCCTCTCTCTGGAAAAAGTGGGATTTAAAGAAGTTTCTTGAAGGGACTGAGAGCAGAATGGAGCCGTGGAGCCGCTTCTCCTCATTAACCTCCAGCTCTCTGCTCTGTGCGCCGTTGGAAGTGAGCAGCAGCAACAGCAGAACTATGGTTTCCTCAGAAGATACATGGAAGGTTGAAAGTACACACGTTTTGTTTCATCAGACTGCACATCTGAGAGGAGCCTCACATTTCTGCCTCCATGTCCGTGGTCCATGATCCAGACGTGGGCAGAGCGCACACGGGTCTGAGAAGATGAAGGACTTTGAGTGTCAGGATCTTCTCATCTTCTTCTCATCTTCTCCCTTCTTCAGCGCACAGCCTTAGAGATTTTTTTGTGACTCTTTTACAATGACGGTTTGGTTAAAGAGTAAAGGGTTTTAGGATGAAAGTTGTGACGCGTCTCTGCCTCCTGCTGAGCTGTTGGACTCTGCTTTACTTGCAGCCCGTTCTCGGTTCACTGAGCCGGACTAGACCGACCGATCAGAACCAGAGACACCGGCTGGGAGAGGCAGTGCCTGAGGTCAAGACAGGAACCGGTGGGTCCATACCAGCAGTGAGGAGACAAACGGCAACCGCACGGAAACCGTCCCCGGTGACTGCTTCGAGGATCTCGAACATCCGCGCAGGTTCTGCGATTGTCAAAGCCGACAAGACGGTACCTAAAGGCGCAGGTGCCGCTTTGGCATCAGCCTCATCCTCCTCCTCTTCCTCTGCGCTGCTCAGCGGAGCCGTGCTGGTCAATCAACGCCGGAACGCGACATCCAGCCTGGCGCGCAAAGAGCCCGTGCGCACCTGGGAGACTCGAGGGAAAGCGCAAGCTCCTGCGGCTCTTAACGCACCCGCCGATGTGAAATGGGCCAGAACCACATCTGTAGGCGCTGAAGGCGGCGTAGGATCAACGGGGAGACTGTTGGGGAAATCGAACCCTACTGTAGTGAAACCCGTTGCGGCGACAGCAGCTGCGCGCAACGGGCATGCCCAAAGAAGCAACTTGGCGCAAAAACAACAACAGAAACAGCAACTGCAACAAAGACAGCAACTGCAGAAGCAGAAGCAACAGCTACAGGTTGAGCAACAACAGCAAATAAACGCAGCCCCAGTGGCGCAGCAGCGGGGACCGAGCTACAAAGGCTCAGAGACAAATGACCGGGAGACGGCCAATCACAAACAGCCGCTTGTGATTCCTCATGACTATATGCTGTCTCTTTACTGGTCTCTGAGCAGCGGACTGCACAACCGCAGCGCCCTGCACGAAGCGGGTCTGGCCAACACCATCACGAGCTTCGTCGATAAAGGACAAGGTAAAGACATTTGACATTTAACACGAATTTCACTGTATTTTCCCAGTAAATATGACTGTTTTATAGACAACTAACTAGTTACCTGGTTATTTTGCTTGACCTGGCAACATCAGTCTCGTCAACTAAAAACACTTAGTGACACATCAATGCCACCCATCACTTATAAAAAGTGAAGAAGTGGACTTGAAGACAACCAGAGGCATCGTTATATTCATGTGGCCTCATAAAATGATGCGGCTGACCACATTTGGTCCACGGGCTTTAGGTTTGACATGTGTAGATTGCAGGAACTGAAGCTCTAAAGTATGACAGAAGGCAGTTGCAGGGCTTTATAGCGCAGTGGTTCTCAACTGGTGGGTCCCAACCCAAAAGTGGGTCGTGGACTCGTTCTGAATGGGTCGCAAACATCTTGTCAAAAATCTGCTAAATAATGTGAACCTGCTGTTGAGTGAATGTGTTTTTTTTCTACGAGAGTGGGTCGCGACCTAATGGGCACAGGAAAATCTGGGTCCTAGACTGAGACCAGTTGAGAACCAATGTTCTAGTGGACACCAGGGACTTCATTTCCACTTCAATATCTTTTTTAACAGGAAGTCCATAAATAAAATAAGGCCTTTTAAACCAGTGCTTCTAAGATGTTTAGAGATGTTAGAACAGTGTGTTTAAGTTAGGAATAACATCTCAACACTTGGCAACTTTTCGTGGAGCATTTGTAATAAAGCTCATCACTAGATCATGACGTTCAATACCTAGCGTTGAGATTGACTGCTTTACGTAAGTTGGTTTTGGTGCAGTAGATACTGAGGTGCTTCATAGACACAGCAGGAGGTGATGGCAGGAAAGAGGTGCTTCCCAGGTGCTGGACATAGAGACGGACGAGCAGCGTATGTTGTCCAACGCTGTAGATGTCTGTGTTTAGGGGGCCGGTGAGGTAAAAATCTAAGAATGGAGCATCTGGAGGAGATCGAAGCAGGTCAGCTGCTCGCACACATAGGGAATAATAGGGAAAGAGACGACTCTGTTCCTCATAACTTTGCTGGACCTGACTTCAAAGCTTCAGCAAGCTGCTGGGAGCTGCAGACTGAACCATCACACATCAAACTGTCAGTGGCATGTGGAGCAGTTGGACATTTTCTCTCTGGACTTGGATGTTAAAGGCTGACATCTTACTAGTGCGTTGTGGCTCGACGTCACAATTAGAACCTTTCTTAGATTATCAGGTGAAGCCGGAGAGGACACCAGTACCATGGGTTACAGTTGTACCAGGTGAATTGGTCTGGTTTTGACTACGACAGGTTGTAAAGTCATGCCATAAAATACATCTGATATTTACAACAAATGAGCTTCCAACTTTTGGCTAACGTGATATATTTTGACACCTTGGCAACTGGTCTTTGCCAAGGTGTCAGTCAATGGTATAGTAGTCATCCATTCATTCATCCATCCATCCACCCACCCATCCATTCATCCATCCACCCATCATTCCCAACCCATGCCTCAACTCATCCATCCATCCATCCGCCCACCCATGCCTCAACCCATCCTCCCATCCATCCATTCAACAACCTATCATCCATCTAACCACTCATTAATTCATTCTTTTATCCATCCATCCATTTGTTTACCCATCCATCCAACCACCCACCCATCCATCCATCCATCAAACCACCCACCCATGCCTCCACCTATCCTCCTGTCCATCCATTCAACCACCTATCATCCATCTAACCACCCATTAATCCATTCTTTTATCATCCATCCATTCGTTTATCCATCCATCCAACCACCCATTCCTCCATACATCCATCATTCATTGAACCACCCACCCATCCATCCATCCTCCCATAGATCCACCCATTCAACCATCCATCCATGAATTTATCCATCCATCATCCACCAACCCATCTATCCATCCTCCCATTCAACATCCATTCTTTAATTTACCCATCCATCCACCTAGCCATCCATCCAACCACCCATCTCTACATCCATTGATTTATCTATCCGCTATCATTCATCCAACCACACACCCATGCCTTGATCCATCCTATTGTCCATCCATTCATTCTTTTGTCCATCCATCCATCCATCCATCCTTTGATCCACCCATTTATCATCCATCCTGTATTGGTATAAGATAGACTTAAACTTGTAAACATTTGCACTGCGGGTGTGAATTCTACATGTATTATATATATTTGTAGCAGCATTGACTTCAATGTGCTGAAAAAGCAAAGTGAGCACAAAAATCCAAGACCACTCCTTCATCACGGTGAGACTTTCAACTTTCGAAAAAAAGTTAAAAAAAAAACTTTGAAATCAGTTCTCAGGTGCAGTTAGGTTCTATAATAGCTCATTGCCCACCTGTATTTATGTATTTACACGGTGTGTATTTACTCATGTGCGGCCCTGATCAATGTTAGTGTGTGTTTCTGTGTGCCTTTTCCAGTTGTTCGCTCAGAGGTTGGCAGCTTTGCTGCTTTACGGCCTCAGGAGGGTAAATAAACACTCCTGGTGACCACAAGTAGGGCGCTGCCCCCTCTGTAATGTTATCCTTACGGTGTAAAACTGTTTAAAACAATGTTATAATGACCAGAGTTCCATTTTTCTAGCTCCGCTAAAGGTTTACGTTTGAAGCACTTAATGTACTTTTAATTCAGGCTTTATTTGTTTAGCGTGTCCTTAGCCAATAGCCAGTGACCTCCTCCACATGTAAGAGGTTAAACTGATTGCCTGCTACATCAATCCCCCTGTATTCTCACTAAGATTTACTTACCCCCCTCCACCTCCCCCATCCCTCCTTCCTTTTTTTTCTACAAAGGCTCCAAATCAGTAGACGTACACTTATGTCCTACAAAACTAAAGCTAAAGTGCTCACTGAATAACTGAATGGTTATGAACTAATGATCTGGTCTTGTTTGTATGGCTCCTGCGTCCAATTTCTTTGGATGGGGGTAAAATATATGATAACCAGGACTTATGGGGCTGTGGTATCTGCCCCAGAATGACGTGTTAAGAAACAGGATTGACCAAAATCATTTAACCTTGACGAGTCATGTCATAAAAGACTTTTACCAAACGTAATATTTAAAAAACATTGCCAAGGTGTGAGTCAATAGCTTTTTTACGTGCTACCTGTCTTATGTTAAGGAACTAACTACTCTACTATAGTAGTCGGGGAATTGCCTAACCCTGCTGGGAGCTTACTTGTATAATGATATAGTGGTCATCCATCCATCTATTCATCTATCCCTCCACCCATTCAATCATCGATCCAGCTATTCACCTAACCATCCCTCCATCCATCCATCCAACTAGCAACCCATCCATCCATCCATTTATCTATCCATCCACCCATTCATTCATCGACCCATCTATCCACCCATCCACCCACTCATCCATCTATCCATCCATCCATTAATTTATCCATTCACCCATCCACCCAGTCATTGATCGATCCATCTATCCACCTAACCATCCATCTATCCATCCAGCCACCCACTTATCCATCCATCAATCCATCCATCCACCCATTCATTCATCGATACATCCACCCACCTATCTATCCATCCACCCAGTCATCCGTCCACCCATCCCTCCCTCCACCCATTCAATCATCGATCTAGCTATTCACCTATCCATCCATCCACCCCCATGCATCCATCCATCCATCCAACTATCAACCCATCCATCCATCCATCCATTTATCTATCCATCCACCCACTCATCCATCTATCCATCCATCCATTATTTATCCATTCACCCATCCTTCCACCCAGTCATTGATTGATCCATCTATCCACCTAACCATCCATTCACCGACCCATCCATCCACCTATCTATCCATCCACCCACCCATTCACCGATACATCCATCCATCCATCTTTCCATTCATCCACCCACCTATCTATACATCCACCCATCCACCCACCTATCTATCCATCCATCCTCCCACTCATCCATCTAGTCATCCATCGACCCATCCATTCATTCAACTATCAATAACCAGAGATTATGGGATATCTGCCTCAGGATGACAGCTTAAGTAACACGATGGACCTGTTTTCTACTTTTGGAATTATTAAAACAACACAGAACAAACACAGAGTATTGTACAGAGATCAGCAACGTTGTTAAAAGCATCACCCGCTGACAGCTTACTTAGAAACAGCCGACATGTTGACGGTGAAAATCTCAGTGCGAATAAGTAAAAGGGAAGCATATGGCCACCTGTCATCATGGATTCAGAGATGTTTGGTTTATACAGTAAGTGGATTGTCTTCAAGGAGCATTCATTGTTGGATACACACGAGATTGTCTCAAACTGTGATGCCCCGTGATTGGTCCATAGTTAGGTTATAGTGGTAACCCCGCCAATGAAACATAGCCTATGCATTGATGCCTACTATTACCCCCGTACCTCAAGTATATCCATGAGGGACATGTTGTCTCTCCACTTTTCTGTTTGTTTACTTACACATGCACTCTTGCGCAATAGCGCCACCTAACTGATTAGCCCTCTCTCTAGTGAAGAATGAAGGCAAATTCTAGGCCATAACTAGTTGACTGGATTGCTACTATTAGCGTTGCATTGAGTAAATGATGAATAAAGCAAATGTCAAGATTGTTGCCAATATATTTCTGACAATTGTCTAATGCAGGTTGACCCAGATTGCAGTATTGTGATGTGCGTGCATGTGTTGTACGTCTGCTTTGTGTTTGCCTGCGCACCCACATGTGCATTTCCATCTGTTTCTCTGAAAACACTGGCCTTTCCTTCACCCTGCTCATATTGCATCTGCCTTTTATGCAACATGGATGTCTGTGACTGCTTTCACAAGAATGTATACCTTAAACCTTTTTGCCATCTAACTCAAATGTTGCCAACCTTCTCTGTCATTTTTATCAGATGAGCGCGGGCCCCAGATGAGGCGGCAAAGGTATTACTTCAACATCAGCTCCTTAGAAAGAGACGGGCTTCTAGGGGCTGAGCTTCACATCTTAAGAAAGCGGCTGATGGATCCTCGTAGAACCTCCGCGGGATCTGTCATTGGTGATCAAGGCATAGGAGGTGGAGAAGGTGGTGGCAGAAGTTTGTCCCCTTGCCTAAAGTTGTACACTTGTGCTTCAGGTAAACAAAAGGCTACTCTTCTTCAGACAAAGACCACTGAGGATCTAATCAGTGGCTTCAACAGCAGATGGGAAGTGTTTGACATATGGAAAGTCTTCAAGGGTTCAAAAATCTACCAGCAGCAGCTGTGCTTTGAACTAGAGGCCCTGGAGCACAGGGGCGGTCGATCCATGGACCTGCGAAGTCTAGGGTTTGCCAGGCTGGGTAGGACCAACAAAGAGAAGGCATTCTTTGTTGCATTTGGCAAAAGCAAAAAGCGTGACCTTTTCTACAATGAGATCAAAGCGAGGTCGGGCCACGACAACAAAACGGTCTACGAGTACCTGTTCACTCAGAGACGAATGCGACGAGCGCCTGCCATGAGAGGAACAAAGAAAACTCCACAGCAGCAACAGCATTTATCCCCGTCGCAAGCTGTCCCCCAGCTACAGGGCGTGAAGGCACGGCCGCGATGCAATCGGAAACATCTTCACGTTAACTTCAAGGAGATGGGATGGGACGACTGGATCATTGCACCACTGGAATATGACGCATATCACTGCGACGGTGCCTGTGACTTTCCCATTCGCTCCCACCTGGAGCCAACTAACCATGCTATTATTCAGACCCTGATCAACTCCATGGATCCTGAGTCGGCGCCGTCCACCTGCTGTGTCCCTACACGACTCACGCCAATCAGCATTCTCTACATTGACTCGTCCAATAATGTTGTGTACAAGCAGTACGAAGACATGGTGGTGGAGGCGTGCGGCTGTAGGTAGCAAAGGAACACGAGTAAATGAGTCTCAGTTCACATCACCCAACAGAAGGGGGAGGTCTTTCAGGGGTCATCCTATCTGCTACATGGGACATTTGCCAGTGAGAAATGTTGATATTTTATGAACATGTGTACTGTTTTTGGTGAAGCTAAGCTAATATATTTCAAAGCATTTCTGCTTATAACAACTGTCTTGAGCATACACTTTAAAAATGGACGTAGTCATCAATTACTGAGTAAAATCTTGCTGGCCTCAAACATCCTCTAAAACCAGGTTTATACCAGGTACAAAACCCAAAGAACTGCTCAAAGACTACAGTTCTACAGTACAAGTTCTAGTCTAGTAACAATGCCTTGCTAAAAAATGCTGCTTTTCAACCGTCTGCGAAAACATTGTTTTCAATAAAAAAAAGAGTTTCCCGCCCTATCACATGTCACTAGTTCCCTTGGCTAGGACGTCAAGGAGGCAGGTCATGAAATGAAGGTGTTTTACTGGAGACTTGAGGATAAAGAGTTAAGTGGGGCAACCCAACATTCACGTTTCACCTCTCATCCAAGGGGCTTCTTCAGTTTTGTTAGTGGGGAGTAACGGAAGTTATATCATGTGAGTGAGGAGACAGGGGTGTTTCAGGTCCCTTCTGTTGGGTGGACGTGGGGATACCTGTGAAGTGTGATACCAGTCTTGGGTGGGTATTGATGGGTTGTTCCCGTCATTGTCGGTCCCAACAGGAGGGACCTGAAACACCCCTTTCTCCTCACTAACAGGATATAACTTCCATTACTCCCCGCTACCCACAATGGCATCGTGTCCCCACACGGAGTTTAGGTAACTACTTAGGTGAATTTGTAAAGTTAGGTTGGACGATGTTATGCAAACTGTACCATCTGCTTGTGCATTGGGTCAAGAGAACAGACTATGATGTTCTAGGGGAGTTGGGCCATGATTTAATGGCTAAGTCCTGAGTCCAGTTTGCGGCCATAGGGTTCTGGGGTCGAGAACAGAGAGTCCGGGGAATATGAGGTCCCTGTCCAAATACGCTAGTCCTTAGAAATAAGTTAGGAAATAAGGAATAAAGGAACAAAGACAGACATAGAGGACAACAAGAGAAGAAGTGTACAAAAGGACCCCCAGTGCAACATATCTAGAACAATAACTAGGACCCAAGGTCAAGTCACAGGAGGGTCTACGGCCAGACCTGTGGACTAGGCTGATTAGCAACATTAACCTAGGATTTATATGTTAACTTTAGGTATAGCCCACAGCTGAAACTTCTCGGTTGGTCAATCATATGTCTTTCGAACTGAAGGACAAAACAAATCCATTTGATCAAGTTTTTAGCCTCTTTTCCAAGACAGAACAATAGTCCCCAAACCTGGTTCCCAAACTTTCTCTGCTGCCCCTTTGATAATGGATGTTGGGTTACATTATATTCATCCATCCTTTTGTGCCTTCTACCCGCAAGGGCATTGTGTCCCCACATGGGGCATGCCAGCCGCACTTCGGGAACCTCTGAGTTTACGTGACTACTGAGGTAAATTTGTAAATTCAGGTTTGACGATTTTCTTACGCAAACTGTACCATCTGCTTGTGCATTGACTCTTGTATGGAACTGTTGTGTCATCTGGATGTGCTGCACCAAACAACAGCGAGAAGAGGAAGCTATTTTGGCTGTAGATGAGCTCACTGAGATGCAACAGACGTTACTGCTCAGTGTGAAGGCAACTATCTAGGCTGCATACCAAAGACTTGTAAAGACTAAACAGAAGAGATAAAGTTGTGATAGTGACACTCCATACTCCCACTCTCCGAACCCTGTGTTGTTGTTGATGATCACGGAAAAAATGGGACAAAAATCCAGAGATACGTCGAGTTACTGAACTATTGTGTTTCTTTTTGTCTTCCTTAAACTTGTATCTGTTGTGAGCCTGCATACTGACTGGTGTAAAAAGTCTAAAACAAGAAACAATGTAGAAAAATGAATGAGCTGGAGTTAAATAAATGCCGATGTGGAGACATATCTTTTATTACATATCTGAGACTTTTCTTGTAAAGCATTTGAAGAATGTGTGATGTGTAAATAATGTGCTGATCTAACCTCCTCCAAATGTGAGGAACGTTGCTGTTTCTACTCCCCAATCAAAGGCAAAAAAAGGTCTAATTGTCCAAAGTGGAGAGTTCCAAAGTGCTTTCAGTCCCAAAGTTAACTTGGCAGGATTTGCACTCTCAACTTTTCCATGGAAATTATTTGTCTTCAGATGTTAAATTCAACAATGACTGTTTGGTCTAATATATCTGTGTAAATAGCAAAACAGAAAAACAAACAAAAAAAATCTGAAACGTACTGCGTTTTATGTTATGTATCAAATTTAACATATAAAAAAATAACATACATTTATTTAAATCATTTATATCCTGGGGTGCAGATTAAATTTGATTAATTAATCAGACTAGCCAAGACTAGCCAAGAAGTTAGCAGTTGGCTAACCAATCAATCCAAAGGTCTCAAATACCAGTGGTCCAATTTGGACCAGTTCCTAACACATTGACCGATAATCAAACCCTTGTTTCTCCTTTTACCTCATGTCTGTCCATGTCTCCCTGGGTAATCAGCTCATCACCTTCACCTGTGTCTTGTTCCTCTCATTCCTTCTGTAAGGATACAAGACCACATGTCTGTCCTTCACTTGTTCTGTTCAGTCTTTGACTTGTCCTTGTTATCGTCTGGTCCTGGCCATTATCACCTTGCTGTACGTTTTGGCCTGTTTTTCAGTCTCCTCCCCCCAAGTTTCTTCATCCAATACTGGTGTGTTCCTGTTTGGACCCAATAAAGAACTGAACCTGATCCCATGTCTAGAGTCCTGTTGTCATACTGCATGTCCCCTTCAAGCCAGTTGCACACTCTGCAATGTTTTTCCCCACTTGTGGTTGCCATCTGCTCCTCACCATGTCCAAGTGAAACACTGGGACGATCTGCTCACAGTTCACCACTGATGTTCTCACGTTGTTCAATCTGAAGATTCCGTTTGACTGTGCGATCAACACATTCCCTTTTTCAGGGGTTGACACAGCGAGTCAACATTTTCCATCTCACCCTGTCCTCTGTCTCTTCCAACTACCTCCATGTCCTCCCTCACTGCATCCATCAATCTACTCTTTGTCTCCTACCTGGTAGCTCCATCCTTAGGATCATTCTTCTACCTATGTATCCACTGTCCCTCCTCTGAACATGTCCAAACCATCTCAATCTGTCTTCTCTAGCTTTTTCTCCAAACCTTCCTGTCTGTGTTGT
>JAFBJS010010590.1:57929-69964 GCA_016785265.1 Paraplagusia blochii | reverse complement strand
GCTGAGTCCTGACCTGAGGAATTAGACCTCCTATGTTGGGCCATGAGCCTGTGCTTGGGCTCCCCAATGTAGAGGTCCCCACACTCCTCGCTTCCCTGAATGGCATAAACCACATTGTCCAGCTTGTGATTTGGAATCTTGTCTTTGGGGTGAACTGGTGGACTGTGGTAGAGTCTTTAGATATTTTCAACATTTGATGACTGTATTTTTACGACCGTAAGGCGCACACCCAACACACCCATAGGGCGCATCTGATCATAGGGCGCAGGTTTTAAACACAATCCATGCCCACACTTCCCCCTTTAACGTTCTCATGGTGTCCTCTACTGCGTCCGCCTTACAACAACAACACACAGGGCGCACTGCACTATAGGACGCGCCACACATTTTGAAGAAAATCTAAAACTTTTATGTGCGCCTTATAGCCGTGAAAATACAGTAAGTTTTGTTTTTACCGTTTTTCCATAAAAGTTTTTTTTTCTGAGAAGCGCTTTGCGCTCCTTCCTCATCTGAACCAATTCCCTGTAGGTGTTTGTCAGATATCAGCAACGCAACCATGGCACGGACAGAGAACAAACCTAAGAAACAGGTGCTGGCTGTTGTTGGGCCTCAAATCTCTCTCTGCTTTCCATTGGTTCTTCAAGCGCTTCACGTGCGCTACTGCTGCTCTCTGAGCAGCTGAAGGTGGAAGTGAACAGAACTTTATTCCCTACAGAGAAAGACTGAACGCCTGGTTTTAATTATCAAACTTTTCCACACATTAGTCCAACAGAGATACAGGCAGTGGATTAGACAAACAGCTGATCTAAATCTCCAGGTATGATTTATGGCCACTGATATTCCCAGTGATTTATGACGAGGCAACAGAGCTTTGTCTTAGCAGGAAATTGAAGATAATTAGGAAACAGACCTTGTTTGAACGTCTGCTTGTTGTAAAGCTCCCTATCCATATGTCTAACTCGTAGACTCAAGAAAGCTTTCAGAAAAAGTACGTTTCAAGCAGTGTTGGGACTCATGCTTTACTTGTAACAACGTTACAACTGGCCCCCCTCGGTCCAATTTTAGGACCAATTGTGGCCCCCGAGTCAAAAGTTTGCCCAAGTCTGGTATACACTGTCTATGTACGTATTATAGTTTCAATAATCTATATATCTGTTGTACAGTTTATATGTTTTGATAGAGTTTAAGAATCTATTTCAATGAAAAGAACGCAAGTCTAATAAGAATGTTTGGGGACAAGGACATTTCCTGCTAGCTAGATTTGATTGGCTTCCTGTTGGACACACCTGAACCCTCACTTTCACTCCTTCACTCTCCAGCCTTCCGGCCCCAGGAGTTGTAATCAGATCCGTTTTTTCTGTGGATTCAGCAGATTTGTTCTTCTCCAACCCAGAAAATTGTAGTAAAGCAGAAACACGCACTGTTTACAGGTATCGTGTTTCTTTGTCGCTGTTTGTGCGCGGGGATGGTGGCAAAGTGTCAAATGGAATTCAAGTGGACAGGATCAAGAAGCAGGCTGAAGAGGGCTATTGTGTTTCCCCGCTCGGCTCTAATCACAAACACATGCAACAGTGAAAAGGACGCTTGTTTAACAGGACCTTACTTTGCCGAACATAACTTTAATGGTCGCCCTTATTACACGATTTAACAATGACGTTTCAGGAAAGCTTGCAAAACCAACCTGGTGTGCGCGTGTTCCCGTGAGAACGCCGCACAAATGCAGCACCGTTACGTTCCCACCAAGAGCTGCGGAACGGTCGGGTACGCACAGCGGTAGGATTTTCATATGCCATGCGAAAGGTCCTGGGTTTGATTCCACCTGGGTCTTAATGCAGTGGTTTATGTGGCCTGGGGGCATAAATCACAAATTTTATTTGACTTTTTCCTCTTAAAATAAAAAAAATATATATTTTGATCATGTTTTCTGCACTGTGCTGCAAATGCTGTATTCATAATAGATCAACGTTTCCCAACCAATGTGTACGTTGATCATGGGCTGCAAAAAATTATCCAATGTCACAATTCGTTCCAAAACTATTTTTTTTTATTCTGGTCAATGGAATAGGTGGAGGATTTAAATCCTCAGCTAGGTGGCAGTGGATGGACGTTTAGACAAAGAAAAGATTAACGGAGCTGTTGAAGAAGATCCTTTTGAGTGTCTTTCTTCAATTCCTGCCAGTATATCTGCGTTGTTTTTAGCTAAAAAGGAGTACAGGGAACGAAAGGGAACTCTCAAGAGATTCATAATCTACCTTTTAGTAAATTTAGTACACTATTTATTACACTAAGTATTTTAGTGTACTAAAAGTACACGGAGAAAGTACTGTGTGGAGGTGGAGCCTGTCTGCTGTCTGTCAGTCATGAGTGAAAGACGGCCGTGGACACTAACTGAACCCATGTGTTGAAAAGGAGCGATGATTGGTTGACATAGGTTGACGTTTCAGGCTAAGCCAATCAGAAGGAGACCTGGGCGGGTCTTCTTGCCTTATAGGGAAATAAACAGTCTAAAACTCACACACAACGCGATACAGCAGCACACACCCACAAACAAGACGATGACAAGTGGCAAGTTGAGGTTATGATAAAGATGTCTGTCAAAATGTCTAGACATCTATTTTGTTATTATTGTTCCACTACATTTCATTACGATAGTTGCTACAGAACACAACACTAAACCTTTTCAATGTGTTTTTAAAGTAAAATAACTAGTTATTAGTTACTTTTGTAATATAGTAACTAGTAATGTAACTAGTTACTTTTTCAGAGCATTAACTAGTAAAGTAATAAGTAACTTTTTCAAGTAACTTGCCCAAACTGTTGGTGGCAGCTGTGGTAAGATTGAAGAGTTCCAGGTTCCAATCCACCAGCTGCCAGGTTACCAATGAGCCTGGCACCAACCTAACACACTGCACTCAAAGCTGCCCACTGTTCCTTTTTTCTTTTCCTTGATGAGCCGTGAGGTTTTTCCTGGTGATATAGATGACGTTTTATTTTTCGCAACTACATATTTAAATTTTTTTTATCATATTATCTTTTTTTTATTGTATTTCTATTTTTCCACTGAATGCAATAATATAAAACTTCAAAAGCACATCAAATAAATATTTTATTACTAATTTCTAGACTTTTTTTTTAATTCCTTGCCATGAGTTGATGTGACAGATAAAATAAAAACGACATTTATTTTTCATTTTACTTCAAAATATGGTTTATAAGTGAGTAAAAACCAAAGTGGAAACAGATGAGAAGAGAAACTCTAGCGTCTTGTGTCTTCTTTACATATGTTTTTTAAATGGCCACACACACTCGCACACACACACACATTCCCTTGTGGACCATTATCATTACCAGGTGTTGAAATGAAGACACATTGCTGATAGTGATTCGCCCGAAACCTTTAGGTTGTTGTTTTTCTAGATGTAAAACTCCGTGCGTTTGGGCTCTTGAGGATCTGAACTCATTTTTAAATGTTTTACCGTTTGCACCAATGTCAAGAAAAATAGAAAATATGTCGGGGAAAATGATGACCTGTGAATCACATGGACACGTAATAGGAGTCACCTGTGAAAGTGGTATAACATTAATGATAACATTCTGTTTAAGTGCAGAAGCCTCTGGATTTAGCCCATATTACTCATTACAGTACTTTTAGTGCAGTAAATAAAGGACTACTTAAACGTTACTTCGTTTTGCTAACTACTGAGACATGACCTCTCCCTGCAAAGGCGATGTTTTTGCTAACTCAACCCATTTCCTTACTGGACCTTAAAACATGTTACAATGATCACCAGGTTTAGCTGTTTAGGACAAAGTCTCTCAATGAAGTGTCCATCCATCCATTTTTGTCCACTTATCTACTGCTCGATGTCTCCACAATCAGCACACAAATCACACTACACGGTACCAGCCCCTCATGAACCTTCCTCCAGGTGTTGAGCCCAGTGGAAGGACCAGGATTTGATCTTTCCCTGGAGGTGAACCCTTGTCCTACAAGTTGGTGATCTGATAGATTTTTGTCCAACTTCTATGTCAAACCAGAAGATACAGCACCTACATCTGCCTTCACTCTGTAACCAAAGACGCCACTGGAGGAAGTCTGTCTTTAGATGATGGTTTTGGATTCTTCTTCTACAGGCAGGATGGAACAGCTGGAGGAAAGTGTCCGCTGATAGAAGAGAGTCAGCTAAGGAGAAGGGAGAGGTTTACAGGACGGTGGTGAGACAAGCCATGATGGACAGATTAGAGACACTAGGAATAGGTAGAAGACAGGAGACAGAGCTGGAGGTGGAGGAGTTAAAGACGCTGAGATTCTCTTTAGGAGGGACAAGGATGGACAGGATCAGGAATGAGGTGATTAGAGGGACAACACAGACAGGAAGGTATNNGAGGGACAGTGGATACATTGGTAGAAGAATGATCCTAGAGATGGAGCTACCAGGTAGGAGACAAAGAGGAGATTGATGGATGCTGTGAGGGAGGACATGGAGGTAGAGTAGAAGATACAGAAGACAGGAGGAGATGGGAAACGTTGATTTGCTGTGGCAACCCCCAAAAAGGGAGAAAGCAAAAGGAAAAAAAAAGAATTCTAAAGGATGAGGACATTTTTTCACCTCTGAGTTTTGGATAATCTAATCTTTACGATTCCTTGGACTCCAATACTTCTGGGTAAAAACTGTGACACGTCTTTAAAGATGTACTTCTGTTCCAGGACACACTGATTTCATTCAGAAAAACCACGGCCTCTGCTTTGCACCAGGCAGCAGAGCAGAAGAAAGAGAAAAGAAAGAGAGAGAGAGAGACCATGGGTGGTTCTCGTCCTAACAGTCCCCAGTCATGGCGTTTGGCCGCCTCTCTTCTCCATCAAGGCATTCCAGGAGAGACTGATAATTTGTCTGTTTCCTCCCATTTTCGCTCTCAAACGCCGCTCTGTTGCTGCCCGTAAGCGTGCTTGTATATTTGGGCGCGTGCACACGTGTAATTTGAGTAAGCGTCTCAGCATGTATCACTACGTGTCTGGTGTTTTCACTGTGCAGGAATCTAATGGTGAGCAAATGGAGCAACAAATAGTGTGTGGTTCTTTGCTCAGCATTCTTTTCAAGTCACGTTACGAGACAATGGACGTCTCTGCCTTAGCTGAGTGTCCACAGTTTGGCGTTAAAGTTTTTTTTATTTGTGCACAAATAAAAACCAATTAAATGTGCTAAAAGATACAATGTAAATAGTTTTTAAGAGGTGGACAATATCAAAATTCGAGGAGTTTTTTTTTTTTTGAAAAAAACAATTAATGTTGCATTGTACTTGTCATTTTATTTTGAGAAAATACATAAAAAGGGACTTTAAAGAACCTTGTTCTTAGTATAAAAGGCCAGTTATACTCAACAAATTCAATTTCTGTGTGGGAGAGTCCTCAATAACATGATTGGACGTGGATGATGAGATCACGCCCCCTTGTTCCACACCCACCACGGTTGCCTTTAAACTCCTTCTGTCCGTTTTTGCAATTTTTCCTCCACCTAAAATAGAACCTGGGTCACGAGGGTTTCCTCAGCCTGGACCTGTGGTTCACATGCTGAATCACGGTGGTCTCCGTCTCCACGTCTCTCATAAAAGAAAAAGTCAGTAAACACATTCAGAGAATCTGCGTCTTTTAAAGAGTTTCGCTGTGTTGACGGACTGACGCAGGGTGACACGTAGCAAAGGTTTTTCCGAACTCGGACGAGTGCCGTACACGACACGCTCCATAACCTGCTGAGTCACGAGGACACTTTTAATCACCGTCTTATTTAAGGCTAGACCATGACACCTATGATTTTCGTGTCTATAAATACATTTATATGCGGAGACGTGCGGGGTGTGGGCCGCGGAGACACAGTCCAGGGATTGACCACAGTTTATTTCTTTGTTTAAGTCGAGCGCCGTGGGGCGAAGACAGATCAAAAGGCCGTGTCCAATAGTCTGAGCTAGCTAAAAACAGGTACTACGCAGCGTCCACACGCACAGAGGTATATAAATATAGAGGTAAGGCTCTGTAGGATTCTGTAAAAACAAATAAATCCTCAGTTTTACAAAATTAAATCCACATTTGGTCGTGTTTATCTGCAGTGACGCCACAGACGCTTTAATTTCTCATTCAATAACAAACGTATTTCTTTTTTCGTAATATAAAGATTTCTACGACGCAACGACACCTTTATATATGGTCAGCGTCTCTAAAAATAGGAAATATTCCTCTTGAGGTTGGGCATATCTGAGTAAAGCTGAACAGTAAATGTTCTAGAAATAAATGTTTCTGGTTCTCATCTAACTGTCTATGTAGAACTGATTACAAAAAGATTTATATTTATATTTACCTTGGCATGTCGTGCATGTATATGTATATAAATAACCAATATATTGAATGTACTGTATATATGTGGAAATATATATATGTATCCGTAAAATACACACATATATATATAATATAAAACAATACTATCTCAGTGTTAATGTAATATAATGTAAATATAATAAAATTGATATTGGAATTGGTCAACACAACAACCCACACAGCAATAATTATTATCTATCAGTTCACTAACACTACTTTACATTAACCTAATATTAACCTACTACTACTATCTATCCGTCTGTCTGTCTGTCTGTCTATCTGTCTCTGTGTCTATCTGTCTGTCTGTTTGTCGACCTATCTATCTGTCTGTCCTTCTGTCTGTCTATCTGTCTCTGTGTCTATCTGTTTGTTGATCTATCTATCTGTCTGTCCTTCTGTCTGTCTATCTGTCTCTGTGTCTCTCTGTCTGTCTGTTTGTTGATCTATCTGTCTGTCCTTCTTTCTGTCTGTCTGTCTGTTGATCTATCTGTCTGTCTTTCGACCTATCTATCTGTCTGTCCTTCTGTCTGTCTATCTGTCGCTGTGTCTCCCTGTCTGTCTGTTTGTTGATCTTTCTGTCTGTCTTTCGACCTATCTATCTGTCTGTCCTTCTGTCTGTCTATCTGTCTCTGTGTCTCTCTGTCTGTCTGTTTGTTGATCTATCTGTCTGTCCTTTCTGTCTGTCTGTTGATCCTTCTGTCTGTCTATCTGTCTCTGTGTCTATCTCTCCGTCTGTTTGTCGACCTATCTATCTGTCTGTCCTACAGTCTCTCTATCTGTCGCTGTGTCTCTCTGTCTGTCTGTTGATCTATCTGTCTGTCCTTCTGTCTGTCTGTCAATCTATCTGTCTGTCTTTCTGCCTGTCTGTCTATCTGTCTCTGTGTCTATCTGTTTGTTGATCTATCTATCTGTCTGTCCTTCTGTCTGTCTATCGGTCTCTGTCTGTCTATCTATGTATCTATTTCTCTACCTGTCTGTCTATTTATCTGTCTGTGTGTCTCTGTCTGTCTGTCTGTCTATCTATGTATCTATCTGTCCCTCTGTCTGTCAATTACTCTGTCTGTCCAATCTCTATTTCACTTTTATGCAAACAATATCGAAGATGTGCACAGCGCCATCTGTTTGTCATCTCACTTCTCTCCATTGTGTAACACGGAGCTCTGATTTATCACAGAATGGACACAGAGTGAACCGGTTTCTTCTGCCCACATGCCATCTTTGTCGGCTGCCCTTGGACCTCATTAATAGATTCCATTTCTGCTTTGTGTAACCCAACCACAAGCCTTTTGTCTCGCGCAGCTGAAACGCAACCATTCCTGATAATATAATTTCACAATAATGTTTCCCAGCTTTCATGCGTGGCCGTGCTGCCAACATCTCCGTGGTCGTCGCTCCGTCTTCTCCGACCCTAAGCTGCTCAGAACCAGCCGTCACAAAGTTGTACAACATCAAAAGAGCCTTTGGTATGGACATGAAAAGACTTCCCTAAGCTTCTGCAGTGTCCACACAAGCTACAACCAAAGAGTCCAGGCCATATGAAGTCACTTAAAGGCATCACGTATACTAGCGTAGTGTTACGCTGGACTTGCCAAGCTTGCGGTGAACGCGACGACACTGACAGAGATGTCAATTGAAAGAGTTACAGAAAAGACAAAAAAAAAGACAATTGCAAATCTGATAAATCCGAAATTTAAAACGATGTAACCATCATCAAAACCGAATGTGAGGAATAAGGCGACTTTTTCCGATAAATTACTAGCACAAGTAAAAATCTAATTTGAGAGATTTGAGAGATTGAGTAACCAAAATATAAAAAATAAATAAATAATGAAAACCATGTTACGGGGTGAAGACACAACTGCAGAATAGTAATAAAACAACCAAATGTCCAAATGTGGTAAAGCAAGGTAGGTGAGGCACAGCCTCAACAGTAGTTGTGGAAATAAATATATATGAAGAATTATATTGTTATATTCAGTGACAAGAAGTCAGATGAGGCAGGTAAGAAATAACTTCAACTGTTATTGTGGAACAATAAAATTAAAAAAGTATTAAATGGTAGATTCAGTGACGCCAGGTGACGCCGGTGAGGCACAGCCTCCTCTGTCATCTTGGAAATGGAAAAATTTTAAAGAATTAAATAGCTATACTCAGTGTAAAAAGTGAACGTAATGGTTATATTCAGTGCCATTGAATCAAGTGAGGCAGGTTAAGTTCAGCCTCAACTGTCATCTTGGGAAATTAGATTTAAAAGTGAATAAATGGTTATTTTCTGTGATATCGAGTCAGGAGGGGCGAGAGGCACAGCCTCACCTGTCATCGTGGAAATATAAAATTGACAAAAAAAATTCAAAGGGTATATTCAGTAACATGGAGCCTTCCCTGTCATATTTGAAATATGAAATTTAAAAAATAATTTAAAAGTTATATTCCATGTTAATAGTGAACTAAAGGGTTATATTCAGTGGAATCAAGAGAGGCAGGTGAAGCTCAGCCTCTAGCCTCTCATCAGGGATCAGACCACGGTAAAGTGTCCAGAGCCACATTAAATGCGACACCGCTGTGGCACTTATACGATAACTTCCTGTGTGTCGAGTGGGAAGGAGAGAAAAATGGAGCAAAGAATAATAAAAAAAATAAAAAAATCTCCCAGCGGGGGAACACGTGCAGCTGTATGTCAGCGTGTCACACGGCCTCCGGCTGCCGCTGCCGCCGCTCGCCGAGGGATGTGAGCAGAACACAGGTATGTTTTGTTAAAACTTTAATGGTGTGAAACTGGAGCCCGCTGGGTAAATACAGAGTTATGCCATTTTCAACAATACCCCGCCATTAGCGGCTGTATAACTGCCTGAAGTCCGAGCACATTCAATTGTGTCACTTCCTGCGTTAAACGGCGTCTCACTCTGCCCTCCCTCCACAACCCCACGCTGACTCGGATGAACAGTCGGAATACAGAAATCAAAAAAACCAACAGAAAAAGTCTCAGAAAAATGTCTAATGGAAGACACATGTCAGGGGAATGTGTTTTTCATTCAGTTGAGAGAAATTACCAAAAAACAGGAGACAAACAATATTAAGCATGAGGAGAAGAGAAGAAGTCTGGAACGGGCAATAAAAAGGATGAAGCAACAAGGTTATGTCACTGTCAACACCGTCATTGACCGGAGGCCACGTTTGATGAAACTGTGATTTTCATTGATTCATGAGGAAATGTCCTCACAAGGGACAAAGAAAGGAAATAAATAACAATGAACTCAATAAAGGAATAAATGAAACAAGAAGGACAAGAGAAAAACATCAGCCTGAGTCGGAAATATTTATATCCATTATACTCAGACTAACAGGGTTTTTGGTTTTGAAACAGCAGGAAGATCAGCAGAGTTCTTGTTCCGTAGCTGGTCATTCTCCATGGAGGTCATGTTCACCATCATGGGTTTTCAATCACGATTTGATGCCTAAGAGTTTGTCTCCTAAACTTTTTTTCTGTGGACCCTTTGCCACCGTTGATTAGGATTATTTGTAGGGTTGGGTATTGATTGAAATTTTCTAAATCCATTCGATTCACAAGGGTGCGATTCGATTCAATTCACGATTCGCTTCGGTTTTCGATTCAGTTTTTGTCCTATCAATTATAGTTCAGTGCCAACGTTATTCTCAGAAGAATCAAAGAACTGTAATTAAACCTGCAAAAATACCAATAAACTCCTGGGAACATGGTGTTAGATGGTCCCACCCCACACAAAAAAATCTCTTGTGATCCACCTCAGGGTTACGACCCAGGCTTTGGGAAACAATTCTCTAAAAGTGACCCTTTTGTGTCATTTGTACAGTTAGGTGGCTGAAATTCTCCTCTAACATTCAAACCTGTCTAGATACCAGGGGAAACATGTAATCTTTATACAGGGAGACCATCGGTGACTAGAAGGCTGGACCAGATGATCTCAACTAAAGATCTTGACTCGTGGGCCACGATGAATCCCAAAAAAACCTAAAATATAAAATTTCTAATAGCCTTTCTGATGTCATCTACTGGGAAATTGAAGGTATTGCAGGGAAAAGGGAAAGTAGGATTATAATAGAAATAAATATTTAATTTGGACAAGGATGGCGGGCCGCATAAAAAAGCTCAACCGGCCACATTTGGCCCCCAGGCCTTAGTTTGGCCAAGTCTGTGATAAAGTCATGACTTAATTGGACAAAAAATAATCATTATATATATGTTTATGTATATATGTAAGAAAATAAGAAGGGATTTCTCACGTAACTAAAGATTGCAATATTCGGAGAGACATTTGCCAGGACATTTTTATGTCCCCGCCCCCTGTTTTCAGCCTCTCAGTTTATACCAGTCAATGATATATATTGTCAAAGGTCCTGGACTGAAGCGGTAGCAGTTTTTCTCTTTCCGGCCCTGCAGTGGCCGCTCTAAAACGACCAGTATATGAGGAAGGGTAAAAGTTCAACGCGGAGCAGAGGGAGTCGTTGACGGAAACATGTTGAGTGCGAGCGGCGTCTGCACCAGCGTCCAAACTGTAATCTGTAACTACGACCCGAGCAGAACCGACGGAGGAACAATAACTCAGCCCGGAGTGAATCACGCTGCGGCCCGGTGAACTCTGGCACAAAGACGGGAGAAAATAAAGAGAAAGGGAGCAGAGAGGGAGAAGGGGAGAGGGTGAGACGGATGGCAGTAAGGAACAACTTTCCAACATCCCCCACTTCCCCCCAGATTAAAAAAAAAAAGGATACGTTTTTTTTCCTCCGCTGGTTATGAACGACTGACTGTGAGTGTAAATCCACAGACGTGTCTCCAGTGAACCAAGAAAAACTTGTCTTATATTTACAAGGAGATTATTTGATTTGTGGCCTCAACTCAGAGGAAGAGGAGGAAATTACACAGGTAAACACACAGGGCTGTGTTCACACACACACACACACACACACACACACACACACACACACACACACACACTGGGATGTATGCACGCACATGTGCACACACCCTGACAAGTTGGTGCTCACTGCATCATGATGACTTTGAGCAGAGAAAACATGTCTTCCATTTTCTGTTTGGCAAACACACACACACACACACACTCTCACACACACACACGCCACTGATTAATGTGAATTCAAATTGTATTTGTTTCCTCTCGTAAAGGTTTGGTCCCCAAGACTTCATTCTGTCTGTCTGTAGATTTATGGTCGTCCCTCTGACCCGGGTCTGGACTGGAACTATTGAGGGAAGTGAATGGAACTGGCAGCTTGTTATTCCAAAATAAACAGAAATTATTGAGGATAAAAATTTTTTTTTTCATCTAATTTTAGATTTTTGAGATATGCAAGACATCGAAAACACTCTGTGGGCCACAAATAATTCAAAATACACCAGAGAGCAAAGGTCAGACATGGGCAAACTATGGCCCGAGGGCCAGATTAGGTGCGTTTGCCGTCCAAATCTAGCCTAACTTCTTCACCTTTCAGCTTGTCCCTTTTTCAGGAGTTGCCACAACGAGTCAACATTTTCCAACTCACCCTGTCCTCAGTATCTTCAATTCATACTACCTCCATGTCCTCCCTCACTGCATCCATCAATCTCCTCTTTGTCTCCTACCTGGTAGCTCCATCTCTAGGATCATTCTTCTACCAACGTATCCACTGTCCCTCC
>JAFBJS010010590.1:43098-57860 GCA_016785265.1 Paraplagusia blochii | reverse complement strand
ATCCTGTCCACCCTTGTCTCTCCTAAAGAGAATCTCAGCATCTTTAACTCCTCCACCTCCAGCTCTGTATCCTGTCTTCTGTCTATTGGTAGTGTCTCTAATCCATACTCCTTCTCCTTTTTGTCTCGTCCATTATTTTGTGGTTGCCATAACAAGTCCACTTTTTTCCATCTCCTCCTGTCCTCTGTATCTTCTACTCTAACTCCAACTACCTCCATGTCCTCCCTCACTGCATCCATCAATCTCCTCTTTGTCTCCTACCTGGTAGCTCCATCTCTAGGATCACACTTCTACCAACGTCCACTGTCCCTCCTCTGAACTTGTCCAAACCATCTCAATCTGTCTTCTCTTTGCCCAGACCTGTTCCAAACTACATCCCCTTTCGTCAATGACCCAACATTGGTCAACAAGGTCAATTAGAAACATGTTGACAACTCGACCGTATCCTATTTTTGACACGGCTCCTGAAACAAAAGAGTTGCTGTTTGGATGAAAGACATCACTCAAAGAGCAGAGTAAAGTGGTGCTGAGTTAACCAATCGTTGGGGGGCAACGGGTAAATGTGCTGAGTATGTTAGTTTCATATCTGTTGATCAGAACCCCAACGGCGGCGCTCGGTCCATTTGAGCTGTGGCTTCACAAAGACGGCTTTCTGTGGTTCCTGCTGACAGCGTCACGTCTCTGTCAGCCTCACTTCCTTCACATAGTGTTGTATTGTTGATGCCAGACTTCTCAGCAGCTCTGGGTTTCACATAAAAGACGGAAGGGCTTCAATTTTTTCCACCTTGCAATTTTGGGGCCTGAAGGCAACACTACACTTGTCCTCTCTCAGATCTTTGCTGAGGGAGCGCAGGCCAGAGTCCAGAAAAACATTTTTACTGTTGTTTAAGACAAATAGATTATCTTACACTTTGATTTTTGCATTTTCCAAACAATTTGACAACGATTCCCACTTTGTACTTCAATATATCTATATCTATCTATAGAAATTAAATGACCAATAATAAACATCTATAAGACCAACATTGTCCTTCTTCATTTTGAAGATAAATGCCTTGCATTGTCCAGAAGGACAATTGGGAGAGACAAGGATGGACAGGATCAGGAATGAGGTGATTAGAGGGACAACACAGACAGGAAGGTTTGGAGAAAAAGCTAGAGAAGACAGATTGAGATGGTTTGGACATGTTCAGAGGAGGGACAGTGGAGACATTGGTAGAAGAATGATCCTAGAGATGGAGCTACCAGGTCAAAGAGGAGATTTACAGTATGGACAAAGTGAGAGACGACATGGAGGACAGGGTGAGATGCAAATTGTTGACTCTCTGTGGTAACCCCTGAAAAAAAAAGACAAGCCAGACGGAATAGAAGATTTGGACATGTTCAGAGGAGGGACAGTGGAGACATTGGTCGATGAATGATCCTAGAGATGGAGCTACCAGGTAGGAGACAAAGAGGAGATTGATGGATGCAGTGAGGGAGGACATGGAGGTATTTGGAGTCAGAGTAGAAGATACAGAGGATAGAAGGAGATGGGAAACGTTGCTGTGATAACACCTGGAAAAAGGGACAAGCCCAAAGAAGAAGAAGAAGAAGAAGATTGTTTGTCTTTATTTGCTAATAACCTAAGAAGACACATTGGTTTTGTCCAATGTCCAATGGGGAAGAATATGTTACGCCTTTTCCAGAACTTGTTTTCTCACAAAATGACGTAGATTTCTCTGGTTTTAATAAAGTGCAGGGAGAAATGCAAGTGTGAAGAGACTTCAACAGAGACAATGGTTTGACTTCTGTCTCCTCCCTCTGTGGCCACAGCTGCTTCTCTTAACCAACCACAAACCTTCTCACAAAGACATTTAAAGCGACACTTGATGTTGTCCAGCGTTGTTTTCTCTTTTTTCCTCCATTAAATCATCTGCCACTGTGTTCTTTCATCACTAACAGTCACAGTAACTTGACTTTTTACTGGTGTCACAATGTCCGTCTACCATGGAGCTGTGATGATAAATATGTTTTCTTAATTAAGCATTTTTTAACCCTTTACTTGCCTTATATATTTCTTCCTTAGCAAATGTATTACTAAAGTATCGGTAACAACCTCTATCTATGTTACCTTCAGCTCCAACCTTGAGTGTTTTCTAGGGACATTTCTATGTAGGTTCTCAGTCATTGAGGTTAATTAATCCAATATTAGTTAAGTCAAGAACACTTGATGTTTTTTTTAATATATTTTCTTGTAGTTTTCATACCTGAAAGCTATGTTTATATGATTGTAGCAGGACAACTTGGGCTTTCATTAAGCTTTGTTTAATTATATCTATATTTCTTACGCTATTTGTTGGTGTATATACAGTATATACGTATATGTACCGTATATACATATACATAAATACATATACATATGAATACACACACACACATATGTAAATGTATACAATATATACATATGTGTGCGTGTGAGTGCATTCATATGTAATGTATATATAAATATACATACATATATACCATATATGTATATATGTATACATATATACACACATATGAATGCAGTCACACACACGTTTATACTGAATGTATATATTTAAATGTTTATATATGTATGTGTGTGTGTGTATGTTTATATGTATGTGCATTCATATGTATTATGAATAGATATACAGGGGCTTTGGTGGTTTGTGTATGTATTTGCCTGTTAACTGTATGGACATATATGTGCTTATATATGTCTGGATATATGTATATATATATATATATGTGAAGTAATATATATATACAGTATGAATGAATAAATATATATATAGATACATACATACATATCCAGACATATATAAGCATTAGCAATGTATCCTAATCTCACGCACCATATATATATATATATATATATATATACAGTATACATCTATCTATCTATCTATCTAGTGAGAGTGAGAATTCTAAGAACAAACTCAATACGACAGTATTTTTTGACAGTGATACAACAGTGATTTCCACCTTTTTCTTACGTGTTGTAAAAACTCCACCTTGATTAGGTTGATGTTTGTTCCTCACTTGTTCTATTTGTTTCAGGTGATCAAAAAAAAAAACTGCAACACATCCGCTTTGGTACCAAACTGTGATACTTTCCAGACCACATGACCCCGAGAACCATTGAGCACGAAAAAGCAATTTTTTCCTGTAGAACCTTGGGTCTGAGTTCCAATTAGCTGAGAAGCTCCGTGTGCTTTGCTTTCATGCCAGCAATTTCTTTTCCATGGTTGAAGCATCAGTTTAGAGTCAAACTACAAACGCTGCGATAAGGATGGGTCTCAAATGGTTGTTGAGTGGTGAGCTAAATTTACCCACCCGGCTCCGCAACACGGAAAAGTCTCTGACTGAGTAAACAAGTGCTCACGTCTAACAAGTCAGGAATGCTTATAATGGGGCATTTTACCCGATTGTTGCTACGCCACCGTGCCAAACACACACCATCATCGTGGGCCACCCTGCCAAGCACACACACATACACACACCATCTTCTCACGCACCCTTCTTTTAGACAGATGTTCGGTCCTGATTTACTGGAGCGTTCTCAGGGGAACTCTCTGATGCCTTGCACCTGCTGGTGACCGCAGTCAGGTCGACATCCTCGTCATCAATCACTACCAGCCTGTTGCCCCCTCCTTTGGCACCTTGGAGCACAGACCTTCATGGATTCAATGAGAAAAGCACTAACATGTTTAGATGTTGCATCCTGGAGAGCTTGGCTGTTGTCAGGTATCTGGACTGGACTGGATCACTTAGTTAGTTTCATAATAAAACTACTTTTCTCGGTAACTAATAACGTAACGTGTTACCTTCCCCATTCAGTAACACAGTTATTGTGGTGTCTGCTGCCTGTCAGTGTGTGTGTGTGTGTGTGTGTGTGTGTGGTAACTCTCAGTCATGAGTGAAAGACGGCCATGGACACTAACTGAACCCATGCGTTGAAAAAGCGCGATGATTGGTTGACATAGGTTAACATTTCAGACTAAGCCAATCAGAAAGAGACCTGGGCGGGTCTCCTTGCCTTATAGGGAAATAAACAGTCTCACACAAATCAGGGGCGTAGCCAGAACCCATAAAATGGGTGGGCCCCGAAAAAAACAGGGAGTCCAACCCCAAAGTATCATAGCCTAAGTTTGATTATGAACATCATGCCTGACTGACAAGTGGGCGGGCCCAGGCCCACCCGGGGCTACGCCTATGACACAAACACGCAATGCGGTACAGCAGCACACACGCACGCTCTATTGGCTACAATGCGTTGTTGTTTAATTGTTGTTGCACTGCCAAAAGAGTGTAGTTGTTTTATTTGCCAAAATCGGATTGTTAACTTTACATTGCTATAAGAATGTAGTCCTTTTATATTGTCATTTTACCATTGCTATGTTGTTGTTTACCTTTATTAGTATTATTTAAAGTTAAGTAACTAAATATTAGTTACTTTTTTAATTTAATAACTAGTAACGGAATTTACTTTTTTCGAAGTTACTTTTTCAGAGCAGTTACCAGAAAAGTAATAGGTTACTCTTTTCAAAGTAACTTGCCCAACACTGATTTTGACATCACAAAATTCTGGTGATCGCAGTGAGTTTTTTTTTTTTTTTTTGCCAGTCATGTAATTATTACCATCAATGAAGACGCACCACCTCAGATATTTTTCACATGGTGCTTTTTCCACAACTGCCACCCAAATCTCACCGCACCATACCAGCCTCTCATGAACTTTCCTCTAGCTTTGTCTTCAAACCTTCCTGTCTGTGTTGTCCCTCTAATCACCTCATTCCTGATCCTGTCCATCCTTGTCTCTGCTAAAGCCAATCTCAGCATCTTTAACTCCTCCACCTCCAGCTCTGTCTCCTGTCTTCTACCTATTCCTAGTGTCTCTAATCCATCCATCATGGCTGGTCTCACCACCGTCCTGTAAACCTTTCCCTTCTCCTTAGCTGACTCTCTTCTTCACTGAGGTCCACCCAGCTTCTTGGGTTCTCAAAGTTGCCCACTGTTCACTTTGGTGATGGGATAAATTGCTCTCACTGTTCCATGGAGTTGTATGGCAACTTTCACATGTTTGGACCAGATTTGTCCCAGTGACAGAAACAGTCAACAGTGGAACAACAGCTCCTGTGTCACATCAAGATAAAAAAAAAAAAAAACAACTTAACTTTTCAATGGACTTTGTTTCAGTTGAGTGAACGCAGTGTAAATAAACAATCCTTCTGTTCTTTGATTTTTTTTTTCTTCTTTTCCAGGAAACTGACTTGTGGTTTTCTGCATCTGCTTTATTTTTTTTTTTTTGCACAATTTGCCAACCCATGTGCAACCCCCCGCCCCTTGTTGCCCTAACCATAAGAACATATTTTCAACAATATCATTTCTTTACATTGTTATTTATGTTGATCTGCTGCCTTTACTTGGCCTTCAATGTCCAATGGCAACATCAATGTGAGTTTATGTCATATAACGTCACATGTCAATTGTGTATCACAACTCGCAAATTCCATAATTGGTCTTGAGAGCAGAAAACAGAAACTAAAATGAAAAAAAAAGATGATTTCACAGATTTTTTGTTGTCCAGCACACAACAATCTCTAAAGTTAGACCTAACATCACTGTACAGCAATATTTATGTAGCTGCCTGTTTCCACCTCTGCTGAGAAATGAAGAATTCAGGCCAAAAGATGCCAAAAGTTGATTCAATGGTGCAAAATGGCCACAGAGGGACATCAATCTACGCACACGAGCGTCTCCCATCGAAGGCTTCCTGTCGATTCAGCCTTGTTAGTTTCAGCCAGCGACAATAATGTGCCAAGATAAAGGTGTAAATTCGATAGTCAAACAGCTGAGAAGTCACGGCGTGCAGCGGCACAGTGGACGATTGTGCCGACGTCCTTGCCAGAGGATTGAACTTTTGCTGTTTTGATTGCAGAGTTCCTGACTCTAACCTGCTGCCAGGTTACATAAAAAGTCCAGGCCAAGGTATAACCGCTGTCTGTGTTCACCGGCCTGCGCTGGCAGCTGCAGCTCGGAGCAGACTGGGGTGTTTACTGAAAAGACAGGAATCCTGGAGAACAAGGTCTCTAACAGGAGTGCTGGAGCATAGGGAGGAAAGAAAAGAACAGTTAATATACTTAGAACTACAGTTATGTGCCTGGAACCTTGGTCTCTCTCTCACAACTTCAGTTTTGTATTGAATTTTACTCAAGTCAAACTCTAAAAAACATAATTTTTGAACATGTCAACATCTCACCAACCAAATAAGGGTGGACCCTTATCTTTGCAGAAAAAATTGGCAAAAATTACATTCCCAAAATGCAAGGTTAAGGTTCAAAACATGTTGCCAGGTAAATATTTTGTGAAACAAACACTAAAAATCATAACTTTTGAACATCTCACCAAAAAAAATCTCACCAAACAGATAAGTTGGCACCCTTATCTTTTCAAAAAAAATGTTGGAAAAAATTTCACATGAAATTTAGGTTCCCAAAATGACTCGAAATGCAAGGTTATGGTCCAAAATATGCTGCCATGTGAAGATTTTGTGCTGCAAACTCTAAAAAACATAACTTTTGAACATGTCAGAATCTCACCAAACTTATAAACTCATAAATCTCACCAAACTTATAATCTCAGAAAAATTGGCAAAAATTTCACATGAAATTTACATTCCGAAAATGAGAGGTTATGATCTATAACATGCTGCCATTTGAATATTTTTTGCTACAAACTCTGAAAAAACACAACTTTTGAACATGCCAACATCTCACCAACCAAATAAGGGTGGACCCTTATCTTTGCAGAAAAAATTTGAAATAAAAACTATGTTCCTAAAATGCCCCAAAATGCAAGGTTAAGGTTCAAAACATGCTACCAGGTGAATATTTGTGCAACAAACTCTAAAAAACATAACTTTTGAACATGTCAAAATCTCACCAAACAGATAAGTGGGCACCCTTATCTTCTAAAAAAAAAAGAATTGGAAAAAATTTCACATGTAATTTACATTTCCAAAATGCCTCGGTATGCAAGGTTATGGTCCAAAATATGCAGCCATGTGAATATATTGTGCTACAAACTCTGAAAAAACATAACTTTTGAACATGTCAAATTCTCACCAATTAAATAAGGGTGTGCCCTTATCTTTGCAGAAAAATTGGCAAAACATTTGAAGTAAAAATTATGTTGCCAAAATGCCTCAAAATAAAGGTTGAGGTCAAAAACATGCTGCCATGTGAATATTTTGTGCGACAAACTCTAAAAAACAAAATTTCACCAAACAGATAATCTTCTCAAACAAAATTGGAAAAGCTTTCGCTTGAAATGTACATTCCCAAAATGCCTTGATATGCAAGGTTATGGTCCAAAATGCGATGCCATGTGAATATTTTGTGCTACAAAATCTAAAAAAATTTAAAAAATTAAAAAACTTTTGAACATGTGAAAATCTCACCAAACACATAAGGGGGGGCACTTATCTCTGCAGAAAAAAATTGGCAAAAATTTCACCTGAAATTTACGTTTCCAAAATTCAAGATTAAGGTCCAAAACATGCTGCCATGTGAATATTTTGTGCTACAAACTTTTGAAAATGTCAAAATCTCTCACCAAATTAGAAATAAACAACACAGCAGCTGATGAAACCTGCTACCAATTTAAGATGAAGTCACATGAAGTTTCCCCTGTTTTGATTCCAAATCCAACAACAAAAAATTGTAAAAACAAAAACTCTGTAACAAAAAGTTTTGTGTTCTATATATAAATCCTGTACTTGATGGATTCATCCTAAGATTCTGTCCAGGAAAATTTCCCTTATGCGGGTTACTGGGTTCAACCCATGCAGATAACCACAATGAAACCCATGCCCCATTTGTACCAGTGTATCCTGGTTGAATATGTTAGGGTCACATGGAGGAGGCCATCTTCTGTTCATATTGCAAAATCGCATGGCTTTTTAATGTAAATTTGTTTTGCAGCTGGAAGAAATGAACAGATGCCGTATCTCAAACGTCCGATTGTCGTACACCTTGTGTGTACATCTGTTTGTACCCATCTGGCTAATGGTTTGCAACAGGCATAGAGAGCCTGCAACTCACATCCCACACTGTTCGTGGTTAAACACTTGGAGAAGGGACGTTACAAGAAATTGTTTCCAGCGAGGTCCCAGAAAAAGCATCAAGATGAAGTTCTACGGGACAAATAAAAGCAGAATGGTTTGTGAAATTGTCCAAAGTTTGTTTAGATGAGGCTTTATAGAGTGTTCCAGGTGGTTAGAGCGTGGAAAGCTAAAGCAGATCCCCTTGTGTGGGACATGTAGGCAATGTTGGTCTTATTAGACCCACTTTGATACTTTCCAGAAGTACTTGACGGAGAGGGAGGTTCCCTCTATCCACGTTCCAAACTAGGTTTGCCAAAAGTTAGCAGATTTCATATGGTCTTCAACTTCCTTCACCAAATAGACCAAACCTTTGGTGACACATTCCACCGTCTACTTAAGAAATGATCCCTAATATTTAGAGAATTCCGAAGCTTCAGCAAATTCCATAGGGTGGTGCTGAACTTTTCCGCCAACAAGGATCTAAGGTTGGACAGTTGGGATGATAGATGGATAGGTGGATGGATGGGTGGATGGTTGAATTGTTGGGTGTTTTGGGGGTGAATGTAAAGGGTTTGGTCTTGAAGCTTAAAGTTTTACACAAAATCCAAAATAACGTACGTACAGCAGGTAACTTTCACATGGACTAAAGTGATATGAGTCAGGGTTGCCAGATCTTGCTAAATCAACACTGAACCAGGTTTACAGAAAACGGTCGAAAGAAGCAAATGGACCTCGACCAAATCTTATATTTAAGAATAATATAGAAATCATGGATTATCAGTCAATCTCTAGACAACATCAGCAACGAAAATTGCCCATTTAATTCTCCAAATATTAAAGCTAAGTTTGTCCGTGCCAGATTCCTAAGACGTTTCAACGCAACAGCTCAAAACATAATAACTCCACATCTTGCTGCCCTTCGACCGGCTTAACTGGGTTTGTTTTTTTGTTGTATGAATGAATCTTTCTAAATACGACCGCTTAAAATCGACCCAAACAAACATGGACATTTGTTTCCAATGAACGCACAAGTAGAACAATTCAAACCAGAGGCATCCACCGGGTTCAAGGAAGGAGTCTGTGTTCCAGAGAAAGGCCTCTGTTTCTCTTTCTGCCTCCGCATTTGAGATTAAACAGATGAGGAACATGTCGTCTCTGTATCTACGTTTCCACCGTGCATATGTGCTGTATGTGAGGCCCGGATCATGAAGCCCAGTGTGGCTTTCTGAATGTGGTTCTGTTTCTGGACTTTGAACGTCATCAGCGCGGCGGTTGTCGTGTGACAGGGATTCTAAACTGTCAGCGCCAACTGAAAACACACCCGACAATGTCTGAAGGCTGAAACTCAACTTCCATTCTAATGCTGAAATGACAATGTTGTTTTAACTGCGGTGAGGAACATTCCAGCGGCGATTGCAAGGCAGAGATCCACAATATATGTTGTTTTGATCGGAAAACTAGCATAAAACCGTTTAGCTTTTGCTTTGTCCCAAACTCAATCTCTCTGTCATGGGTGTGGAGCTCCAGGGTTGACCTCCTGGACAGGTTTGGACCCTAATTTGGTCCCTTCCAACCTCCCTTCATCACCTGAAGGGAGGTTCAAAAGTGCTAATATGATGAAGTGTGATTTGGGTGGCAATTGTGGAGACTGCTGCCCCATGACTTGGTATGAGATAAGCCAATGAGGAAGCATGGATGGAAGTCTACGAATGATACATGGAGTATATTACTAACTATATCGTACTTCTACCTCAGGCATGGGCAAACTTTCTGGCTCGTGGACCACAATTGGTCCTAAAATTGGACACTGGGGCCGAGTTCAGAAAGGTTCGAAGCCTAAATCCAATTTCCAATACACTTAATGACGTAATCTACGCAGTATTACAGGCAAAGGGCAGAAGTATAACGAAAACATTAGGGGTGTGCAAATTAATCGTTTTGGATCGAACTGAAACGAATCGGATCGATCAATCGTGATAATTTTTATGAATCGTTCCTGAGTCAGATCTTAGCCTGTGAATCGAGATATGAATCGGATCGTTATGTGAGTGAATCGTCACACCCTAATATACACTATATACAGTATATATTAGAGCTGTGCAAATTAATCGTTTTGGATCGAACTGACCCAAATCGGAATTAAACTGGATCGATCGTTTAATATTTTTTATGAATCGGATCGTAGCCTGTGAATCGAGACATGAATCGGATCGTTATGTGAGTGAATCGTCACACCCCTAGAAAATACATAGAATTATTTAATTTGGACAGGCCGCACTAAAACCCCCTAACGGGCCGCATCCGGCCCCCGGGCCTTATTTTGCCCATGCCTCTTTTACCTGTTTGGTACTCTGTCCAAGGAACCTCCATCATCAAAACACTCATGTGAGGTCTGTCATCACAGTCACCTGTGTCTTTGTAATTAGTCTCACTGGTGTCACCTAGTGTCCCAAGTATATATAGAATATGTGGACAACATGGTTGGACGCAAGGAAGCGTTTATTTTTCAGTGGATCAGATTGAAATGTAGTAAATCAACCCGTGAAGACTGAGTGAGGGAGAGGGTTATATATACTCAGGACACCAGGTGAGACAGGTGAGACTAATTACAAAACCACACAGGTGACTGTGATGACACTAATTAACCCACACCAGCAAACAGCAGGGAAAGGGACAGACAGACCTCACACAAGGTCATTGTCCAAGTCTTGGATTTCACTGAAACGTAACAATGAACCAGCCACTAGGGGGCACAAGCCAGTGTTAATCAAAGATGCAAGATTTTATAGAAAAGCTAGAGAAGACAGATTGCGAACGTTTGGACATGTTCAGAGGAGGGACAGTGGAGACATCGGTAGAAGAATGATCCTAGAGTTGGAGCTACCAGGTAGGAGACAAAGACGAGATTGATGGATGTAGTGAGAGAAGACATGGAGGTAGTTGGAGTCAGAGTAGAAGATACAGAGGACAGGGGGAGATGGAAAAATGTTGACTCGTTGTGGCTTTGTCCCTTTGGTCCCTGAAAAAGGGACAAACCAAAAGAAGAAGTAACAACTGGATTCACAATCGTCCAATTATGGACCTGAACTTTGGACCAATGGTTTCCTCATAGGAAACATTTGTCTTTTGACCTTCCTCGCCAAGGGCTTTGTCAAGTTACCCTAGGGAGGAGGGTTATTGGACATGTGGAAACAAAGACAACAAGAATGAAGTGGTGGAAACTGAGGATCTCATTGATGCCGTAGCATTAGTTTTATATGAATCTGAAACCTAAATATCTAAAAAAATATATTTGTTTATGAGAATCCATCAGGTATGTTTTCGACAGCATCAACAGAAATACATAAACAGTACTTTAGATTTGTGAGTTGCACATTTTTTTTGACTTTTCTGACATCTTCCCATGTGTCATAGTTTCTTTTGAATCACAATCATCTGTAAATTTTACGTTTTTTTTTCGTGTCTGTGAATTTCAGGGGAAACGCTTCAACTTCAGCCCGAGTCGAGTTACATACGAGTCACATGCATCCATGCTGTGTTTGCCTGCACATGTGTTTGTGTCTGCAATTGATCCCTTGTTTTGATAAAAGTGTCACAATATTATTATGGGATGGAGATGCCAAGAAAGACAACAGTGGTGTAATCTAGCTGTCCTGTCAAACACACTTAAAACCTGGACAACGAGAGATAAACTGGACAACGTGGTGTGTGTACTTTCCATCGCAGTGACAAGGTGGACCACCCAGCCATGGCACTGGTGACTATTGTTATTGATTCGTACCATAAATATGTTCAACATGTTGAACTGTCTTCCATGTTTTCCCAGAAACCATTTCAAAAATAAAGAAAACAAAAAGGTGTGTCTGAGCCCACGTTTGTTTTAAACTTCATCACTGTATCAGATATAGTAACGAGGTTTTAATCACTTCAAGACATTTATCATCGCCATTTACCAAAATAAGAGTTTCTTGAGGAACACATTTACAGATCGGGAGCCAAGAACCAGGTTCATATAATCCACTGTTTGTTGGACAAAGTCCCTCTAAATCTGGCTTGGACAAACTAGGGCCCAAGTCCCGGATGTGGCCCGTTGATCCATTTTCAGCCGCTTATCCATTACTGTGTCACAGGGACAACAGTGTCCACAACTGCCACCCAAATCACACTGCACCATTGCGTACCTTCCTGAAGTCACCTGGAGTAGTTTGCTTATAGTATAACCATTGTTGGGCAAGTTACTTTAAAAAAGTAACTTATTACTTTGCTAGTTACTGCTCTGAAAAAGTATCTACATTACTAGTTACTAAATTATGAAAGTAACTAATAAATAGTAACTTTACTTTAAAAACACTTAAACACACAAAAGTTAAGTGTTGTGTTCTGTAGCAACTATCATAATGAAATGTGATAGTTGTGGTACAATAAAAGCAAAATAAATGTTTAGACATTTTGACAGGCATCTTTATCGTTACCTCAACTTGCCACTTGCCGTCGTCTTGCTCGTTACAGTGAGCTGCCGCGCTGCGCCGCGTGTGTGTGAGACGGTTTATTTCCCTATAAGGCAAGAAGACCCGCCCAGGTCTCTTTCTGATTGGCTTAGCCTAAAATGTTAACCTATGTCAACCAATCATCGCTCCATTGGTTCAGTTAGTGTGCACGGCCGTCTTTCACTCATGACAGACAGACTCCTCCTCCACACAGTCCTCTCTCCGTGGACGGGAGAAACCGCCCATTTGGACCACAGATAGTAACGGGGTAACGAGCCCCTTTACAACACAGTAACAATAACGGCGTTACAGAATGGGAAAGGTAACGTGCTACGTTTTTAGTTACCGAGAAAAGAAGTTTCGTTAGTCCCAACACTGGTCATAACCTGCCTAAGGTCTAACAGAACAGGTCCAGAGATCGGAAGATGCAACAGTGACAAAAACCAATCCCGAATCTACAAATGAAAATGGTTGCTGGAGCTTTAGGAGTCAAGCTTTTTTTCAACCTGCTCTCTGATCAACCAGCCTTGTCTTCCTCTGGTCCACCCAACACCTTTCCTAAAACACACGTACACACTCCTACTCCTTCATCGCAAAGTGGATAAACTTTTGGTATGACTTAAAGAAAACATGGAAAAGGCAGCACTGCCCTGTAGCTGTCATGATGTCATCGGTGCCTCCACTCAGCTTCAGTTATCTGGAGCTGCTTTATGACTGAACACGTATGTGTGTGTGTTGCTCTGGTGTAATAAATCCGGACTGGATGAAATTTTGCATTTATCTCACTCTGACGCCCCATACTACAGTATGGCCTCTTTGCTCCAAAAATGTTATACCTGCCACCCACGTGTACTCAGTCTCTCACCGACCATGTAATGAACATGTGTAGATATGTATATGATCAAATCAACTCAACAAAAATCACTCAAAACCACTTAGCTCAAGGAGTCTGAAGCTTCCTGAGGCTTCATCTCATCAAAAGTTACGGGATGTGTCAAGGCTTCAAAGATTGTGTCCATCAGAGAAGGGGACGTTTCCGCGAAGCGCGTATCAAGGCTTGCCTCATTTAGGGGAGGGGCCAAAATTATCACGTCCGAAGCCTCGCTGCCCGGCTGTGTCACGTGACTGCTTCGGAAAGTGGTTCAGCTGAGATGGAGCATCATGAGGCTTCGAACCACTTGGGTTCATGTCTCGAAGCGTCTTGTACTCACGACACCACCTACAGGTGAAGTGTATAATCACAGGCAACTATAACTGAAGAACATAATGTGTGATGCATTGATATTTGTAACAATTTACATTTTGATCGGGGCCTGAAGGGTTTATATAGCTATAACGCAAAATCTCGATAGTCTCGATACGTGCCTTGCGGAAACGCCCCCTTCTTTGCTCGACACACGCTACGGAGCCTTGCGAGCCTCCTGAAACATCGCTAGCTTAGAGTTTGCCTCAAGATTTTACAGCTATCACGCATTATGTGCTTCATGAAGAGTTGCCTGTAATTATACACTTGGCCACTAGGTGGTGTCGTGAGCACATGAAGCTCAAGACATGAACCATTTCACAAACAACTTGGCCCAAGTGGTTCGAAGCTTCATGAGGCTTCATCTCGCCATCACTAGTAACTAGTTACCTTTTCAGAGCAGTTACTAGTAAAGTAATAAGTTACTTTTTTAAAGTAATTTGCCCAACACTGGGTAAAACAACAATACAACTCGAAATTTCGATACATAGTCTTCTCTATCCTTATACACACTCCAAAAAAAACCTCTCCAATACATCTTCAACAGCACAACAGCACAACAGCACAACAGCACAACAGCACAACAGCACAACAGCACAACAGCACAACAGCACAACAGCACAACAGCACAACAGCACCAGACAATGAATCCATGAAGACTGGGTGAGTGAGAGGATTATAAATACTCAGGGCACCAGGTGAGACGGGTGAGACTAATGACAAAGACACAGGTGAGTGTCATGACACTGATCACCCCACACCAGCAAACAGCAGGGAAAGTTAGACAGACCTTAGGTTAGTTCAGTGCTTCTCAAAGTGTGGGGCGGGCCTCCCTGGGGGGGCGCGGTGCGATGCCGAGACCCTGGGGAACATGTTTTTTTTTGCTGTACTACAATAAAGTGTAATTGCACATCCTTGT
>JAFBJS010010590.1:0-35603 GCA_016785265.1 Paraplagusia blochii | reverse complement strand
ACGACTTTTTATGTATGTCCAGGCCTTCGTACAAATAATCAGACATTTAAATATATTCTCTCATATATATAAATATATCAATGTATGCATACATTTTCTGTATATGTATTTTAAATTAATTTTTAATGAATTAATAAAAAATTGTATATCCGTACGTATCTAGGCTTTCATTACATATATTCAAACCTTTTGTATGTGTGCCATTATATATTTGTATGTGTATATATTTGACTATATATAATATATTATACAAGTATATATTTGAATTTATACACATACATCCAATTTACATAATCTTTTAATCATTTCAGTTGTTTTAATGCAAAATAAATAAAATAAAAGTAGAAAATAATAATTAAAAATACAACACTGACACCGCGTTAAATCCATAGTAGTAAAAATCATTTGATAATTTCAAGAATGAACGTTAATATATATATTTTTTCAAAAATAGGAACGAGATCTCCGTGTGAGCAGACGGACCGTTACTCCGCAAATTCTTCTCTTTCCCGCGGACGACATTTCGTGCCGGACCGATTCCGCTGACATTGCTCAGGGGGCGGAGGCGCCGAGACACTGATCACCCTGACAAACTAAAGGCTCGTAGTGAACAGGGCCGAAAGCCGAGGCGTCCCGCTTCTCCTCTCCGAGTTCCGGTCAAACGCGGAGTCATGTACCGGCGGCCGCTGCAGTCCGCTGTCAGGACACTGGTCAGCGGGGCAGCGACCAGGGCCGCACCCCCGCAGGTAACCCTCACTATGTCGGTCACGGCTAACATTAGCTCGGCCGCTAATGTGATTAGAGTTGCGTAAAGTTGTGTAATGGGAGTTAATGACAGGTGAATGTTGGGGGATTTAACCTTATAGATAAACAGAATAAATCCATCACACACACCAGGAGTGAATGTAAATACTTGGCTTAGAATTTCTATCGATTTTTTTTTATATAATTATAAGAAACATTTGATGATGGCAATTTCGGAGACTTTCTGATTTTATCTATTATATCTAAACATGGGCCGTTTCAGATGGGCCTTTATTTACTTTTATACAATTATTAGTGAAATATATTTGATTTATTTTGTATTATAAGTGTTTAACTTGACTCAATACCGGTGTCACCCACCTGGTCATTTTGGTTACTATCAAGAACAAACAATAGAATATGGGCAGATATATGAGCGCAGAAATGAACCTCTTATCAACTATATCTGATATAAAAACATTATATCCAAACAAATGTACCATTAGTGGTAGCAGCCAGTTAAATGGACAAGATATTGAAGAAAAATGTTATTTTCCCACAAACAAATGTCATAGTCTCCGCTTTGGCCCGGAGAAAACATCTCTGTGGTTGTTGTAAAACACCAAGCTTCACCTCCCAGGTAGGGATTGGAATTTACAGTGGGCTCAGCCCCTGCAGGAAGACAAGGAGCACTGCAATGTGATTTGGACAGGAGTTTTGGAGACTGGTGCCCCTGCGATCTGGTAACAAATAAACCTGTGAAAATGGACAGATATTCTATTCAGATCCAGATTGGATCAGTGGTGGCCTAGTGGTTACCAGACTGGGTAATGTTATTGTGAAATCATGAAAGCCAATGACTGCATACATCAGCTGTAAATGCATTTTTACACCCAAGCATAAACACAAACATCATTCACAAGATGCCTAGAATAGTTCTATAAGCACAAATAATCTAAATTCACACTGAAAAAAACTTCTTAGTCCAAGTTAAACCAGTTTCACAACTTTACAACCTCAGTAAACTTCTTTAAAATAAGGTAAAGATTTTACCAAAAGAACATCAGCACAATTTAAGCGCTACAAAAAAGAAATCATGTCAACGTAAATAATTTTTCGGTTTGAGGACAGTGTTGCAAACCTTTGGAGAGGTTTTTTTTTCTATTGTCATGCTTTGCTTTCTTATCTTATTAATGTAATCTTTCTTTGCATCTTTGTCCAGGTATTACATAAAAAATCCAGTCTGAGCAGAGCTTTGGTCACATGCCAGCGAGCCACAGTCTTCCTGCCTTCTGTACCTCAGTGTCGAACCTACCACGTCAGCACACAGGTAACAGGCTGTGTTACATCTCACAGTACATCTGTGTTTTTACTTTTTTACTATTTTTGTTTCGTAAGGCAGATTTGTCCCTTAGGTAAATCTCGGGAGGCAAACTACGTTTATCGCTTCTGACTTATTATTACGATTTATTATTATTGCAATTATTAAGATTTTATTGGTCTTTTTACAATTAGGGGTGTGGATCTCCTGCTCACAAAACGATCCAATTTAAATCTCAATTCAAAGGCTACAATCCGATTCAGGGACGATTTATAATAAAATATGATTCGGGGCGATTCAGTCCAGTTCGGTTCGATTCAGTTCGTTACAAATTGACAATTTGTAGCGTTTTTGTCCAGTTTGGTTCGTTTCAGTTCTTATCTATTTTTTTTAATTTAGTGTCTGACAGTCATTGGAGCTGGAAATTAATTTGTGGTCGTAAATCCAAACCAACCACGATTGTTTGCAGTGCATACGAACCTATCGGGGCTTTATTGACCGATACACTTGTTATGATTCGGCCACAGACCGATAACCGATTCAAATCGATTTATCTTTACTCCCCTAGAAACGACCGATTGGACCACACCAATACCAATATCATTCTCATACCTACCTCAGTACGCCACTGCTGCTGTTGCTGAGGCAATAATGCAACTGTTTATGGCATGGTATGTCATGTGCAGCTAAGTTGAGCCTTAGGGTCCTGGTATTGGCTCGGGTGGACTGTATGTACTGTAGTTGTTTTTTTTTTATGTTTAAGACTTGGAAGACGATGACTTGCTGTGATATACGTTTTAAAGGGAACAGGCCAAAAGTGAAAGAAGAAATTATGACATATTTTATACTGTCTGACTCAATACCTACATGATTCTCACATTAACCCAGAGATTAGCATCTTGAAATACAATTTTATTCCTAGTTTTAATTACCATTAACCAGCCACTAGGGGGCCAAGCCAGTATTTTTATATATATTTTTGTGCCGGTCCCAAGACCGTATAAATGGTGAAGGGTTGGGACTTGAACAGTGTTTCCTTGATGTTTTGGGGCGGTTAAGGAACCGGACTAGGTTCAAATCCGCCAACTGCCAGGTTACCACTGAGCATGGCACGGCCCTCACCCACTGCTCCTCAGGCACCTCAAAGCTGAAAGATGCCCACTGTTCCCTTTAGTGAAGGGTTAAATACAGAAGTTACATTTTGTTGTGTGAATCACAATAACAAGGAGTTTCTTTTTCCTCCTTTTTTTTCCCTTGGTTTGTGTTTAATTTGTTTGTTCGCATTTTTCTTTTTAAAGGAACCCTCCCTACACTTGTCACTGTATATGTGTTATTAACTCATAGGAAAGGATGACAAAAATAGACAGGCTGGAACAGCAGAGGTAACAGGAAACAAGGGCGCGAAGGAGTTTGTGCAACAGCTTAGATAATCCCTGAAAACAAGGTTGACTTGTGTAATGTAGTTGGATTAGATCCCAAAATATCTATCATATGATATATAAACATGATGACGAGGGAGTCAGTTCAACAGATTTTTAATCAATAGATCCATTAAGGTCAACTGACATCAAACCTTTCCCCAGGTAAAGGCCAGGGCTCCCAGGTGTGTGTTTTCTGTGTCGACATGTTGCATTCACAGAGAAAATGAAGCCTTTCATTCTCCAGATGTGTCCTTTTCACTCTGTCGTCTGTTTTCCTGCCTTTTTTTAATTTGTTCCCTGGAACCGCCCTTTTTTTTTATCTCTGCCCTTTCATTTCGGATGAAAACCAGGTTTGTTGTTTTGTCTCATATTAAAGAGCTGCTCTGGAATTTGGGGAATGGGTCAGAGCCGACACGGTGTTGAACTTTTCCTTCTATTGCTTTCTGCTCAAAATCCAAATGGAAACATCTTGTGATGATGTATTTAAAAATATACAGTAAAAGGAACCAACATAAGATCACAATAGTCATGAAGTCAAAGTTAGAATTAAAAAGTGTAATGGGGCAGTTGGTGGCCGAGTGGTTAAGGCAGGCATGGGCAAACTAAGGCCCGGGGCCTGAAACCGGCCCATTGAGCTTTTTAATGTGGCCCGCCAATCTTATCAAAATGATATATATTATTTATTTAATCATTATACTTCTGTCTTTTCATTGCAATATTGCGTTTCCCCAGTAGATGATGTCATAAAGGGTAATAAAGAGTGTAAAAAAACAACAAAAAGTGAATAACAAAAAACATGCACCTTTTAAAATCCTTTTTTTTTGCCAAATATTTTTTCTGACGATTTAGATCTGATTTTCTCTGCTGGACTTACCAATCTCCTCATGTTTTTATCTGCAGCTCCGTAATGTGAAAGATTCACCCAAACAGTCAGAGGAAGAGGTTGGAACATTCACCAAGTTCATTGAGGCCATGGGCTTCACAGGACCGCTCAAATACAACAAATGGGTGAGAAATACTGCTGTATTTATACAAATGATATCACATTTATCTGTTTACATTGTCGTACTTTTTTTCTGTCATATATTTGTCGCTGAGTAAATATTTTTATGAACGTTTTTCTTCTCGTAGAAAATCAAAATTGCTGCATTACGAATGTACACCTGCTGTGTGGAGAGGATCAATTATGACGACTTCTTTGAAAGTACGTTTTTATCACTTCCTGGCTGAAATACACCTTATTCTGAAAGTTAATACGTTGTAACTTATTCTTTTTTTTTTTTTTTTTTCAGAATGTAACCTGCCTGACACACTCAACTCCTGGTTTTTGGTCGCACAATTGCATGTCTGGTGAGGTCTAAACACTAGTACAAAGACACAGTCCGTGACAAAACAGTGAAACGTGACACTTTCTCTGACTCTGTCTTCGTATAGGATGTGTCTGGTGCGGATGCGTCAGGAGGGCAGAGAGGGGAAGTACATGTGTCACTACATTGTACACTCCATGTGGGAGGACGTGGAGCAGAGGAGCAAAATAATGGGGGTGAGTCTGTTTGTCTGGCTTCACACTATAGACGTTGGCAACACTCTGTATGTTATTGACCAAATAAATATATGAAGTGTAGAAACACTTAGATGGACCACAAAATGGTAGTTAGTGGTCCGGAGTTGGCCTGCGGGCCACCAGTTTAGGGAGAGTTATTTAGCTTTGTCAAAGTTGCCTTACATGCGTTGTTTAAAACAATCTTTTCTGAGTTTTGTTGAATTGATACTTTACCTACTGTATTATAGACAGTAGGGGTGTGACGATTCACTCACACAACGATCCGATTCACATCTCGATTCACAGGCTACGATCCGATTCACATCTCGATTCACAGGCTACGATCCAATTCACATCTCGATTCACAGGCTATGATCCGATTCACATCTCGATTCACAGGCAACGATCCGATTCAGGAACGATTCATAAAAACTATTAAATGATCGATCCAGTTCGATCTGATTCGGCTCAGTTCGATTCAATTTCTTAATCTTGAAAAAAAAAAAAATGTTGCAACTTCGCTTTCAACAACACTACACAGCAGCCGTATGGATCAGATCTAAGGACCGTATTTTCACAACTATAAGGCGCACATAAGCGTGCCTTATAGCGCAGTGCACCCTGTGTGTCTTGGCGGACGTTGTAGAGGACACCATGAGAACGTTAAAGGGGGAAGTATGGGCGTTGTTTTGCTCCCGCTCTATTTCTAAATGCGCACACTTGTATGCTTGTGTGTGTGCTGTAAGGAGGACGTAGTAGAGGACACCATGAGAACTTTAAAGGAGGAAGCATGGGCGTGGCTTGTATATAAAACCTGCGCATTTAATCAGGAGTAGTTCTCCTTATCTTAAATATAGCCTATATTGCCTTTTAGTACGGTGCGCCTTGTGGTCGTGAAAATACGGTAATAGCCAGATGGGGCCAAAAGGAAACATTATTTCTCTGCGACCTGACAACAATTCACCCACGAACCAGTGCCGGTCCCCAGCCCAGTGATTGGGGACCACTGTTCTATGTTACCCTGGTTGCTTTTGAACTATACAGCACAACACTGCCACCACGGTTTTTGACGGTACTGCTCGGTGTTCCGCATTGCGTACTTGCGGTTAGCATCTCCAAGCTCTGTAACACGTTACTGAATTACGCACGCGACAAGGGATGAGAAGCGCTGACAGGCTTGGTGTGCCCACTAACCTTTGAGCAGAATTTAGTTTGAGAGGTGGGTCCTTAGAGGACTGTGTCTAACAGGAGCTTCTCTGTTCACCCCGGCCACATCCCTTCTTAACCTCAATTTTTTTTTTTTTTTAATAAAAATAACCACAATCCCCTAGAGATAAGGAGAACTACTCCCGTGCATGAAAATGACTGAATGTCCTTCTGTTAAAATACATATTCATTATTCCATGAACATGATGCAACAGTACATTAACTTTTATTCGTGCCATTGCATGCTATATAGGATGCAAGGTTTTGTTGACTTAGAGTTTGACATCAGCATAATTGCGACCACAGTTGTGGAGCAACCACTGCAGCCAGGTCCCCGGAGAGTCGGCCTGGCTACAGTCACCCCGTCCACAGAGTCGCGCCTCTATTCTCTGTCAGTGGAGCAGCTCCAGGAAGTGTCGCTCATTGGCATCACTGACTTCAATCCTGGCTTTTAACCAAACTTTTTGCACTGAAATGATGCGAGAAGTCGAAGTTGACGCGACTGCAGAGTAGGATATTGAAATGTACCTTTATACTAGTTTTTTTTTTTTTTTTTTTATGTACCTTTATACTAGTAGTATTTTTTTTTTTTTTTTTTCCAACTCTCTGTTTTGACTCAGTAAAACAGTATTTTTTCCAGGGCTGATGCAGAGGTAAAGATGTTGAGATTCTCTTGGATGGACAGGATCAGGTATGAGGTGATTAAAGGGACAACACAGACAGGAAGGTTTGGAGATAAAGCTAGAGAAGACAGATTGAGATGGTTTGGACATGTTCAGAGGAGGGACAGTGGATCCATTGGAAGAAGAATGATCCTAGAGATGGAGCTACCAGGTAGGAGACAAAGAGGAGATTGATGGATGCAGTGAGGGAGGACATGGAGGTAGTTGGAGTCAGCGTAGAAGATACAGAAGACAGGGGGAGATGGAAATTGTTGACTCGCTGCGGCAACCTCTGAAAAAATGGACAAGCCAAAAGGAAAGAAGAAGAATGCAAAATTAGCTTAAACAGTAATATTTTTCTGCATCAGTCTGATTAAATTAAATTCTTGTTCTTCTTTTCTTTTTGAAACAAATGTCCAAATAAACCAGTCGTTTCACTATAGCAGACTGTGAATATGTCCAAAAAACTCCAGGGTTCACATCCTGGGCAAGACCAAGTCCCATTTAGGGTGGTTGGCTCCTCACAGTGGGCACAGGATGGTCAGGAGGGGCTGCTATGGTGCAGTGTGATTTGGGTGGAGGGCGTGGAAACTGTTGCCCCGGCAACCTGGTCTCAACTGTCGGAAAAAGATGCATAAGACGGAAGAGCAGTTTTGTGTGCTAATTCCCCGAGTTTTTGCTTTAAAATACTTGGTTTTCATTTACAAAAAGACGTATCTATGACATGAAATTAGTGTAGACTTGATGGAGAGTTGGCATCAGAGGGCGCCGTTGAGTTTCCTTGCTGTTGATATCGTTTTTCTTGAGTGAAACTCAACTGTGGTGTTAGCAGTTGAAGCCCCTCTGGCCTCCTGTGACAGAAACAGGCCAGTAATGAGAAATTACAGTCCCAGCTTGCAGTGTCACGCTTGGTGTGTGTGCACACATGCATTGGGTGGGGCGCGAGGGTGCAGGAGGAGGGTGGAGGTGGGTGGGGGGGTGTTGTGTTTTTACAGCTGTACCTGAACTGTTGTCCAAAAGTGAGTGTAAACATCCAGGCACAACTAGGCAGTGTGATGGGATTCCATATATATAAAGCAGTAAAGCTCGACTGCAGCCCTTACCAGAGCAGATCCGGTCAAACTATGGCCCGAGGACCAGGTGTGGTCCATTTGGCATTTTATTCAGGCCCGCCAAACCTGCTGTACTTACACTATTATCATATACTTCTGTGTTTCCCCTCTACATCATAGGTGTTCCCCCACACCCCCAATGTCATATTTCAGTATAAAAGTACAAAATATTTGTTCATGCTTGCACAAGTAAAAAAAAATTTCCATACTATTCTGTACCTTAAATAAGAATGTAAATAAGTAAACAAATATCTATAAAATACTGTGTTCTGTTTGTCTCATTCATTTTGCATGTCTCTCTCTGTCTCCGTCTCTTGTTGTCCAATACAGATTGATGCCACACATAGAAAGGAAGGATTGAAAGTCATGACCGAGACTTTCTATGCTGCAATTTTTGGATATGATGAGGTAACGTACACACACTTATTTCACAGGCTGACTGCAAATAATAATAAAAAAAAGAAGATTGAAATATTTTACTTTATTTTGATGAATTATTTCCTCCTGGTATTAGTTTCATGCTGTTAAAAGAAGTCCTGAGTTGAGGAGTAAATACGAGATGAACAATGACGCGTCTTTGTCCCTCTAGGGAATTCTGTCTGACGACTGTGTGCTGGCCTCCGCTCTTTGGAAAAATCTGTTTGGTTGTCAGTGCGAAGACCCTCAGCAGCTTGAGCTCATGGTGGAATATGTACGGAAACAGGTGTGTTTGTGTTTTTCATCTACCAGTCAAGTAGCCCGTTTACTAGTGCGCGATACGTGGTTTAAAAAAATAGAAATAAATGTCAAGTGGTGAAGTGAGGAAAATCATCTGGCCTAAAAAAAAAAAACCTTTAATTCTCCAAAATCAGTGTGACATGAGGGTTTTTATAAAAATTAATACATGGTATTTGGTGCTGAATATTGAGATACTGGTATCTTGATTGCAGTATTATATCAGCACTTTTGGCATTTGTCTGTAATACATTTTTAACATTCTTTTTTTCTAACACCAAATAGGTCCTAGTATAAAGCCTTGTGGAACTCCAACTCTACAGATTCTTTTTCTGTTTGTTTTTGTTTGTTTTGTTTTTCCAAAAACATCCAAACAAATCTAGAGCCAATATATTGGTCTACATTTTTGTTCCAGTTTCTCATCAAAACAGTTTTTACAATATTCTTTAGCCAAAATATATTTTTTCTCGCCTTCCTGCAGATGCAATTTATTGACGCTCTTGATGGCAAGGACCTGCTGCTGACGGGGGAAGTGAAATGGCGTCCTCTGGTGGAGGAGAACGCACAGAGCATCTTGAAGGTGGCCACACCGACGTACAATGACGCTGGACTTTGAGGGGGAGACATGGTGTACTGTGACGTCACATCCTCTCTTACTTTTCAAATGTGTTTTCTGATCACGCGGTTTCGGTTTTGTCAACACCCCTTTTTCGTCTCTTCATCTTCTCTACTGTGTCAATCTTTTCTTGTTTAACCTTAACTACACGTTTGTACCTTTTGCTCTTGGTTGGAATTATCACTAAATCTCAGAAATGGAAGGGTATTGACTACAGCAGCTGTTCTGGACTGATGGATGAGATGTTCAGGATTAATTATGTCATTGTTAATCAGTTTTCGTGATTGGACCAAAGAAAAAAGGTCAAACAAGGAGTCTCAAGTCAACCAGACCTCAGTCAGTGTTACCATTGAGGAAGCATCCAGATTATCTTTATTTTGGGTCTATAACTAAACCATCATTTTTTTTTTTTTCGGTCTTTTTTTTTTGTTCGTAGGTGATTTCTGTTGTTTTGCTCGGAAAGTCAGGTCTTGTTTAGACCTAAATAGGCAGTGATTCAGAGTGTGATGTCTGTGTGATCGCTGGTATAGAGTTTGCACTGGTTGAAGGTGTTGGTTCTGTGCTGCCTGTTAGTTGCCAACATCAAGAGAACACTTTGTCTGTCCTAGGTTTTGACGTAACTACTCCTCCTTTACCGTCTACCTGTGTTAAGGGTTACCATGAAGTAGTACTGGTTTATGAAAACAAAAACCCAGTCGCTGTCACACGGTCGGTTCTGAGAACCTGTATTTATCTGCTCGTCTTTTTCCTCCTCCTCCTCCTCCGCCACACTTAAAGTCTGGATCTATGGCACCATTGTTTACAACACCAACTGAGTTTTTCTTTTCATGTATTGATAAATGTCAGGTTTTGGGATCGTCCATTTTTAGGGTAGCATTCTGTCACAGTTCTTCTGCAGCTCCAAGACGAACGCCAAAAGTCATCATGTGTAATCAACCGTTATTGTTTTTAAAAAATATTAAGTAATAAAGAGTTCTTTGTACTTGTGAATCTACACAGCTTCCAAGTATGTTTGTTTACTTTTGTGATTGTTTTTTACCATGACACGAGTTGCTGCACGTGTGCAGCAGGTTAGGGTGATAAAGGACATGAAGGCAGAAATATCTTCATTTTTACGGCAAATTTTTAATAGATGCTGCACATTAAAGACATCAGCAGAAATGTACGTGTATAACTGACATAAAAAAATTGACGCGCTACAATCGCATACATCTTAAATACAAGAACGGCTAAATGACTACATGCACTACAGTGAAATGTGTAACTATCAAACCTACACCATATAAAGTGGTTCAAGTAAATAAGTTCAAGAGTATATTTGTTTTCTACATGCAGGAAAAAGCCCTCAGTGAAACAGAAATGTCACTAATGCATTTATGATCTTTTTTTTGGATCTTGAATTCAACAAAAAAATTGAAAGAGTGAGACCTCGGTCTGTGTAAACTCAAGGCAATTGGAAGAAAAATTTAAGAGCTGTTTTTTTTTAAGTTTGTTGCCATTTAGACCAATGTTCCCCAACCTTTTTTGCGCCACGGACCAGTTAAATGTCTGGTACTTTTTTTTACAAACAGTCATTAAGTAATTGCAGATAAATACCTCTTAAGAAGATTACATTTCCAGTGTTCTGAAATATTTTCCTACCTATAAAATCTTCCTACCTGAATTAAATGGGCACAACAAGATTTGTCAAGTGCAGACAGCCTATAATTTTCTGCTACCAAACCGGTATAAAAAGTTAGAATCTGACTCTGTGTCATTTTGAGTTTATTGTTGTTGATTATTGATGATGGAATCCTAGCCATTCTATTGGTCAGTTCTTTTGTTGATCTGGATATGGATCAAGTGGAAGTAATAGACAGATGGGGACAAAAGGAAACATTATTTCTCTGTGGCCCGGAACCAAATCACCCACGGACCTGTATCAGTCCCCAGCCCAGTAGTTGGGCACCACTGATCTAGAGGGAAAATGTGAACTAGGGCCAGATGTTAGATTAATAAAAGTGGAATAATTTCATATCAGCTGATCTTTCGTGACACTAAATGCTGCGTAACAAGAATTACTGATCTAAAAGTTCATCACATGCGTACGAGCCTGCATGAGACGCTTGAGACGTCCCTGTAGAGCAGCTCTCTTGTGCCCAATGTCTTGCTCCTCTCTCAGCCATGATTCCATATCCTCCTTATTCTGGAGCATGTGAATCATCTCCCTCTGCAGTTGGAAGGCCATCTCCTGCAGCATGTGGTAACGGATGATCATCGGAATCTGGTCTGCAAGACGCTGACTGGCAATCTGAAGGAACGGACAAAAGACACAGTGTCATTTATATGCACAGTCTGTGGTTTGAAGGGTCACATCAGTATGATTGATTTCCACTGCATTTAAAATCATTTATTCTTTGTATTTTGACATTCAACTGTGCCGGTGGCATTTAACATTTTTTTTTTTTTTTACAAAAAACGTTTTTTTGGCAAAAGGGCCAGCTAGAAGGCCCTGACATCGCAATTTTGCTGATATATAATTGACTAACAAGTATTTATCCAACTTTAATTGTAAAAAGTCTTTTTATGTTAATAAAAAATAAATAATACAATTTTATTTTAAAATATTTATGAATAAAAGTGTTCCTTTGAGTATGTTTAAGCTAGCAGAGAAGGCTTTGCTGGCCCTCACGGCCTGCTACTGTGTCAGTAAACACTAGGCCTATACAGTAACCTAGAAAATGATACTAAAAACTTTCTATTCACGCATCTCAACGTGCCCTTGCAAAGAAAGACTTAGTGTAGCAACAGCTTGTTGTCTGAGGTTTGTAGAGACTTGAAATGAAGACAGCATTCGTAAACAGGAAACTTTCTGTTGATGCAACGATTGTTGGAACTAACCATGTAATATGATTGAAAGTGCAACAATAGTTCTTGAAGTGTTGCGTGATTATCCTTCCAGTAAGTGACTGGTTTTTTGCCCTTTTTATTTTCCTCCTCCTCTGTCTTTCTGTCGCTCAAACTTCGGCTGTAAGTATTGTCCTGGGAGTAAACAATCATCTCCATCTCAAACTGGGTTCTCAGCTGCTCCTCGGCAATTGACTCTCTTTCTTTCCTTATGGTTTCAATCTTCGCCTGGAGAAATGACATTCTGGTCAGTCAAAGCTTCAAAAATTGCACAGCAAAGCACGTCAACCTCAGCGGCGCTCCCTGACAGACCTTGACAGTTCTCTGGAGGTTTGGAAATCCAGTGAAGCTGCTGTGGGCCAGCTGTATGAACATCTTCTTGAGGGTCTCTGCAGAAGAAACAGAAGATTTAAAATAGAACATTTGCCACAAAACGATAGATTTTTCAAGCCACTGATTCATTTATTCTCTCATGGATGATTTCTGTTTAATCCCATTGGCCACGATTAATAATGAGACATGACATTATAACAAACCTCCAATGTCCTTGAGTCTCCTCACAGCAGGTTCTTCCAGCTGCTTGATCTGCTCTTTCACAATGACCTCAAACGTCTTGTAGTTGATGAAGCCTGGCAGTTCTCTTCCTCGATACATGTCTTCATAGGCTTCCACCTCCCGCTGAAGTTTTGCATTAACTGCAATACAGGAAAACAAAAATTGTACCACGTGGACAATATCGGAGTAGCACTGTCACACGGCAAGTGTGGGTGCCGTTGTTCTGAGGTAATTTTCAATCATATTTTCCTACCCATAGCAAAAACGTATGGCCATATCTGAAGTTTTTTCCTACCCATAGTATTTTCCTACCCTCCGTATTAAAGTTGGTAGCATATTTTTATAGATGTTTAACACCGATAACACCTTTAAAAGAGAAGGTAGGTAGATATTATGGGTGTTGAAGGCGAGTAAAATTAGCATAAGTAGACTACATCTGACATTAGCAATCTAAGGTTCCCCCCTGGTGGCCAGGCCTGGAGCTGCAGCCCCTTTAGCCCATTTTGTTAATCCGGCTTTGACAATAGGTATACAAAAAATTTATTTTTTTGAAAAAAGGACAGTGTTTTTGTAGACAAACTTTCGTGGTTCATTGGAAATAAAATGACCTACATTTTTGTCCTGTTAATTGCAGATGCGAGCTCCAAGCCCCAAACTGTCTTCTGAGTGAAGAAAATGCATTGAGCTTCTCGCTGCACTTGAGCTCCTCTCCTTTGGTCAAACTGATGGCATCTTGATTGAATGAAGTCACTTTCTGGGGACAACATGTGACAAGGAATACACAGGTGAGAAAAAAAATCCTTCATTTTGATCAACAATATTGTATTGTTTCTTTTTGTTTCTTTTCAATATTGCACCTTATACCCTTATCCCAAAACTCCAACCCACAAAACATTGAACATATAATCTAGAACAACCCGTTTAACCCTTTAAAGTTCTGCTCAACTGTTTGGTCCACCGCATTTTGAGTCTGATTAATACACAGAGCTCAGATAAAAAAATATTTACAATTTTTTTTTGTTATCTTCTATCTTAGACACATAAAAATGCAAAAAAAAAGTTAAATTCAGGCTACTATAAATTAGATCAGGAATCAGGGATTAAATTAAATTAGATTAAATTAGATTAAATGGAATTAAATAAAAAATAAAATTAAATAGTAGATTTGAATATAGATTAATGTGTTTAAAAAAGCATATTTATATATAATCGTATTTATATAGTGTATAAATAGTAACATTTAAATAGTATAATAGAATAATAGACTCAATTAGATTGAGAAAATAATGCAAATAAATAAAAAAAAGATAAAAAAAAATTTATACCCTAAATTTTGGAAAATAGTAGTTTGTTGCTGATAAGATTTGGTCAAATTTTACTTAATTATATGAATGCAGAATCAATATTTCAGGTAATTTAGTTTAGATTAGATTAAATTTGATTGCAACAAATACACGTCAAATATTTGTCATTTGCAACTTGTGCTTTCCCATAGTCATTGTCCTTTATAAACAGGTACATTGGACAAGGACAAAAATGTGGAGGAGTGTGGGGAAACTTACCTCAATAAAAAAATTAAGTCTCTCAGCTGCATCACACGGAGGTCCGGAGCCATATTTCCCGAGCTCTGTCTGTATTTGTTGAATTTTCTCCTCTATCTGCTCCTCCAGTCTTGGAAGAGTTTTCTAAAAAACACAACACAGAGGTCAGTTATTGGTGGCCACAGAAACAACAGCTGAAGTCAACGTTGACTCATCTGTGTCTGGAGTGAAGATTTCACAAACGTAAAATCGAAATAAAGCTATAAACAATATATTTATAACTATATATGTATATATGTATATAAACTGTCAATCACTTAGTGTTATTCTAGTGCTTGAAGTTTCAACCCTATTTTCTCTTAAACTCAACAGACAACAGTGACCCCTAGTGGTCAAAAGAAAGCATAGAACCCTTCCAAAGAATGTTGGTGTGTTTTTTTGACAATATGTAACAGACAAGGTGATGTGGTGTAAACAAGGTAACATTTATAATTAAATGAAAACCTTTCATGGACATGTTCAGAGGAGGGACAGTGGAAACATAGGTAGAAGAATGATCCTAAGGATGGAGCTACCAGGTAGGAGACAAAAGGGATTGATGGACGGTGGTGAGACCAGCCATGATGGAAGGATTAGAGACACTTGGAATAGACAGAAGATAGGAGACAGAGCTGGAGGTGAAGGAGTTAAAGAGGATGAGATTCTCTTTAGGAGAGACAAGGATGGACAGGATCAGGAATGATGTGATTAGAGGGACAACACAGACAGGAAGGTTTGGAGAAAAAGCTAGAGAAGACAGATTGAGATGGTTTGGACATGTTCAGAGGAGGGACAGTGGTAGAAGAATGGTTCTAGAGATGGAGCTACCAGTTAGAGTTGAGGATACAGAGAACAGGGGGAGATGGAAATGGCCCTCTGAGATGTCTTAGGGACAATGAGGTCAAACATGGACTCTCACCTCGATATGATTGACCAGCTCGAGTGTGAGTTTCTCTGCCAGGTTGGGAATTGATGCAAGTCCTTCATCATAGAGAGAACTGCAACAACAAAAGGCTGTTGAATAAAAGCCACACTTCCTGTGGAACAATATGTTCTGGACATTTGGAAAGAAAAGTCAAACCACAACCGAAAACAGATTGTGAAAATGACTAACCAGAAATACATGTGTTCTGTGAAGAAGTCTTTCTCTTTTTCTATGGCTTCCGCAAGAGACAACTTTGCTGTGATGTCCTGTTGTCCCCTGCACTTAACAATCATGTAGCCCTTCTTCAGGCTAATGACCTCATTGTGGACAATGTCAAGCACGGTCTGTTCTGTGCCTTTGTCCACCAGGTCAGGTTTGGTCAAGATGGCTGAATTGGAAAAAGAAAAGCACCTGATGGTCAGATCTTGGTCTTACAGCCAAGATCTACAGCAGTGGTTTTTTGAAGGCACGTGTTCGTACGTACCTAAAGTTCTCTCCCCATCGGGGTCCGTCTGCTGTGCCATCTGCAGGGCCTCTGTGGTTGCCAAGTCCACATTGCAGGCATGGACCACCAGGCAAATGGTTTCTTGTTTTGTGATAAACTTGTGAATCAGTCTCTTTATCTGAAAGAACGAAAGTCAGAAGCCAAATCATTTGCAGGTCTTGGAAAAAGATACTTCAAAAAACTGTCCGTTGTTGCAGAGAAGGGTCAACACAGAGAACATCAGCAGAACATCCTACAGAAGAAGCACAGAAAGCATGGAAGTGGGTTTGGTTTTCACTGCTTCATCGTGGGTAGAGGCCTGTGTCCTGCATGGCACTTGTTTGTCCTGTCTTGTCTAGGAACTGGACAGTGAGGAACGTAATTGAGATATTGTTGCACAGGTGAAGACGTTGAGATGAAGGTGAGTTTGACCTTGAGTACCATCAGAGTTGACGTTTTAAGGCAGCCCATAATGGAGGGAAATATTTTGGGATTAGTCCATGAAGGTTCTCTGTCATAAAGGGTTTTGTCAGGCAACTGGACATTCAGTTTTTTTGGAAAACCTTTCTCGTCTCATCCAAGAGGCTTGTAGAGTCACGGAAGTTCTATCCTGTGAAGGAGGAGAAAGTGGTGTTTCAGGTCCCTCCTGTTGGGTGGACCTGGGTTCACCTGTCAAGTGTGATACCAGTCGTTGGGTTGGTATTGATGGGTCGTTAACGTCATTGTCAGAGTGGATTTGGTTACACGCCTCTTGGATGTGTGAAACCTGTTGTTGAGGGTGGAATCTTCTGGGTATTATGTCTGTGAAGATTCTCTTCCATCCGGGTCATGATGTCCAAAAAGGGTTTAGTTGTAAGCAACTGGATTTCTTCTTGGAGTTGAAAGACGTATTGTTCCCCAAAAGGGCTTTGTAGGTGGGTGAAAGGTTGTATCTCAAACCACCACCTCTGTTGAGAGATGGTTTTTCCAGGTTGACAAAAATGTCTTCTTTTAAACCTCTCTCTAACCATCTGTCTTCCCTGGCCAAGGTCTTGGTCCTCAAAAGAGTGGTTGGTAGCCAGGTGGACGGCTGAGTCCTGACCTGAGGAGTTGTCACTCCTGTGTTGGACCATGAGCCTGTGCTTGGTCTCCCCAATGTAGAGGTCCACGCACTCCTCACTACACTGAATGGTTGATTGTGTCTTGGAATTTTGTCTTTGGGGTGAACCAGTTCAGTTGCCTGGTTTGGAATGTACACAGATTTTGGGAATACTGTGCTAGTTCTTTGAACCAAAGTAACCCATCGTACCTGATCTCCTATGTTCACTGGTTGTCCCGGCACGGCCACCCTAGTGATGCCAGGTAGATCAATGAGGGTTAGGTCAGGAACATCAGGAGAGGCGATCTCCAGGCTGATCATGTTTTCACTGATACCCACACCAACGCCAGCCATTGTATTCTGAGCTGGAGTACAGAGAGAGGACTGTGAGAAGTTCCTACACGAGGATCATATATCAGGGTTTACGACATTATGATACTTGATATGTACGGTACCTTCCTCAATCGTCTTCTCCACATCGGCAGGATCCTTGATCTCTTCCTGGTGATCGTTGTAGCTAATATTTCCATGCCACGGCTCTCCGTCTTTCTTCCTTTTCATCTTCAGTTCCAGGGGACATCTTGTTACAATGCCTGGACAGATTAACAGATTATTCAGTCATTATTTATTGTGTCCACATGAACAAATAGAGATGACATTAACTGAAACACTTTAGCTGAAGAGATAAGGATGGACAGGATCAGGAATGAGGGACCAGAGGAGGGACAGAGGATCCATTGGTAGAAGAATGATCCTAGAGATGGATCCTAGAGAGACAAAGAGGAGATTGGTGGATGCAGTGAGGGAGGACATGGAGGTAGTTGGAGTCAGAGTAGAAGACACAGAGGACAGAATTCCGAAATGACTTGTACATCAGTGTTCCACAACCTTTATTGCACCACTTTTTTGTTTTCAGGAACCGGTTTATAAGGTGTGGCGTATAAATACTTCATATTAAAATTACATCTCCGACATAAAACTAGTATTAATTATTATTATTATGATTTAAGTGTCATAATTAACACGAATAATAGTTGATAATCACTTTATCACGTTTGTCTTTTAACGCATAATCTCTATCTCCAAATGACGAAGCAGTTTTAATGGTTTCATTTCCTCACTAAAGAGCCTCTGTGTAATCCGTGCATAAACGAACACGAGGGGGATCCGGTCATTCTTTCAAAATAAAACACAGCTCAGTGCCCAAAAATAAATATAACGGAAATAGAGTAAGTTAAACATGATCTCTCTGCCGCCCGGTACCGTTTGACCCACGGACCAATTAAAATATGTCTTTTTTTTTAAATCTGACGGTGATAGGGCGAAATTCTGGGAATAGGCGTTTTTTATCGGCACCTCTGTAAACGGAAGTGAGTACAGGATACAAAAGTAATAGTCGGCCCTTGAATTGAAAGCAAGTCTGTCCGTATTTTAGGTTTTTATTTTTATTTTTTTTTCTAATTAGTGGTGGATTAGGTTAAATATAATAACAGAAACATTCATAAAATCATAAAAAAATAATAAAAAATAATTTATTTTAATTTATATATCGGTCTCACCGCTTCCTCTGGGCAGAGCTACTCCTGATAGCGCCTCCAGCACCGAACTTTTCCCGGAGCTTTGGTCTCCTATGACGGCGATGGCGGGCAGCGCCAGGTCCCTCTCCACTCCGAGAGAGCGGAGCGAATCGATAAGGTCGATGCAAGGACGAACCTTTTCTTCAAAATGTATATTTAAGTTATTCATCCTGGTGGTGTTGAGTGTTTTTAGCAGAAGATACGGCTCGACCGAGGTCTACACACTGAGGTCTCCGCTCTGACTGTGTCTGAACGTCCGCTTGTGCAAAGGAAACTCAGAGTTACTCTTAGGTTTCGTTTCTAAACAACAGAAACCAGGAAAAAGCAAGAACTCAAAATAAACGGGGAAATTCTTAGGTAAGACAGGTGATTGTTAGTCTCTGTCTTCCTTGTCTTTTGTCTGTCTTCTGAGTTCATGTAATTGATTTTTAGTCTCTGTCTTCCTTGTCTTTTGTCTGTCTTCTGAGTTCCTGTAATTTTGTCTCCTCGTAGTTTCTTTTTAACCCCAGCCCAGGCCTGGGCTATTATTTTGACTGTAGTGGCTACTGAATTTTAAGTCATGGACCAGGTCGGCATCAAAAAAGTGTTTGTGTTAACAAAATGTGTCAAACTCAAGGTCCGGGGGCCAAATGAGGCCCGCCAGGTCATTTTTTATGGCCCTCAGGATCTTACAAAGCATTTTATAACGTAAATATCCGTCATCACCCCACACTGTTCACTGGGCATTTAAAGCTGCCCACTGTGCACTTTGCCCATGGGTTTAATGCCGAAATCAAATTACACTGTGTGCGTTTTTTGGGGATCATGATGATAAAATGACAAGGAGTTTGCTTTCCTTTCTTTCCCCTTATTGTGTCCAGTCTAGTTGAAAGTCTAGTTGAAATTATTATATTGAACATCCGTGTTTTCCCATGGGTATTTGCAAATATGTGGAATATTTAGCATTTTAGGATTTAAGTCCAGACCATTAGGCGCAAAAGAAGGATTTGATGATGATGGATCTTCTGCTTCCGTGAGAATCTTCATTCTTGTAGGTTTGGTTTCAGTTTTCCTTCTTTTGTCTGAATTAGGTTTCATTTCTGGGACTATTTACTAAGTAATCGGCCAGAGGAAGTTTTTTTAAGTGCTACGCAATTATAAAAAGCCCTATCTGCAAAGGGTTTCATGTCAATAGCTTCTTCTTTTCCCTCCGTCTTGTCACTTTTTTCAAGGGTTTCCACAGCGAGTCCAGAATTTCCATCTCACCGTGTCCTCTGTATCTTCTACTCTGACTCCAACTACCTCCATGTCCTCCCTCACTGCATCTATCAATCTTCTCTTCTTCTCCTACCTGGTTGCTTCATCTCTAGGATCATTCTTCTACCCTAACCCTTCTACCAATATAACCACTGTCCTGCTTCAGAACAAGTCCAACCCATCTCAATCTGTCTTCTATAGCTTTTTCTCCCAAGTCCAATTTCCAACAGTACTCTGTAGGTTAACACAGGGATTCTGAACCACTGGCCCCCAGCCCAAAGTTGGACTGCAAGCGCCCCCTAGAGGGCCGTGAAAAAATTACACTGCGATTATTAAAGGCCCCAGGTCACTCAACAGTGAAAAAATTGGGCCTCGGTGCCAAAAAGGTTAAGAATCCCTGGGTTAACAGCACTGTTGCCGTTCCTTGTTAACCCGGACCTCGACCGATCTGATATAGGAATCATTTTCTTGTCTCGCATCTTTGATTTGTCCAAAGTTTTACGTGGGATGACCTTCCTGACGCAACCATCACTAAAAAAAAACACTGGCTTGTGCCCCCTGGTGGCTGGTTTATGTCAATGTCAATAGCAAAAAACAAGTTTTTTTTTCTGGAAGAATGGGAAGAGACACTAGATACAAAAAGTTTGCAGACATTTTAAAAACATTAGTAGTTTCTTTACCAAAATAATTGGTTTTAATTTCATGATAAAACGTGTTTTCGTGTGTGACAACTTTCTTGTTTTGTTGGCTAATTTATTTACCTCAATCACATCACAATTATATAACCATGGTTAGTAACTGCTGTTGCTTATAATTACAATCTTAAATGCCCATAAAAGTTCATAAACTTTATGTGATAAGAGTCAGCGGAGATTAGTGTCATTTGTGATAAGCCAAGATTACATGCCAAAATAAAAGTAATGATGTACACAGTTAAGTACAAGAAGGAAAACGGTAGGGAAAAACCCGGGCCTGAACTAAGACACGTTTAAAACATTGTTGTGAAATGATAGTGTCTTTATTATTACAAAAATACAAAATAGCATAAATAGTGGCAAACATGTCATCTTTTTCTTTCCCTTTTAGCTTGTCCCTTTTTTCAGTGGTGGCCATAGAAAATCAGCGTTTTCTATCTCATCCTGTACCTTCCACTGTGACTCAAACTACCTCCCATGTCCCCCCTTACTGAATACATAAATCTCCTCTTTGTCTCCTACCCAAGTGGTCCCCAACCACTGGGCCACAGACCGGTAGGTTAGTTGGTACCGGACCATAGGAGGGAGGGATAATACTTAACTTCCACTATTTCCCTTTTCTATCACTTGACGCTATGTTTTTTTGGGAGTATCACCCGATTCCCTTGTGTTTGTGCATTCAGTCCAGGTCCAATATGTCAAATAATCAGCAAGTGGCAGCCTCATAGTTCTGCCTGTCTCAGAGTTCCCAAATTCTCTGTCTGATTCAGGACGTCCACACCATAGTGGCTCCTTAATGGGTCAATGAAGCCTTCAAACCTCTTCACCACTTGGAGGTGAAAAATTCTACATACATATAAAATACACATATAATTAAGTGACACTCAGCTATATTTGCCAATTAAATTGCATACATAGTTTATGATACTTGTGAAATACTAGGCTTGTGTTTCATTTTAATTAGGGATATTTATCCGCGACACAATAAAGGTTGGGGAGCACAATCCTACCTGATAGCTCCATCTCGAAATAATTGTAGCGAACACATATAATACCCAAATGACATGAAACAATACAAGGTCAATACGAGGTCTCACACATCTAAGTGAAAATAAAAAATCAATCCATATTTTAGTCTTCTTTTTCTGCATCAGCCCTCATGCACGGAAAGCTTCAAATGCTGATTGTTGGATGAAATGTTGTTGATCTTGTTAAAGTTCTGGCTGATTTCCATAAATGTTTTGTTTTTGGTTTCTGGGAGGATCATGAAAAGGTAGATTGATCCTGCAACGCAGATCACCAGAAACACCAGGAAGGCATAGGTCTGCAAGCCCTCCTACAGGGAGAAGAAAGGCAGAAGGTTTTACACACTGCTGGGAAGAAAATTGTCATAGTGAATCTTGGTTTCTACTTTGGTTATTCCTGCATTAGCTGTACAGAAAAAAGTAATGCAAATATATTTGATTAGAAAATATTTTCTCAGTGAAGACAACAATAATAAACTCAAAATGACGCAGATGAGTTTTTGATACAAGATTCTAACCTTATATACAGGTCTGGTTGCACTTGAGAAATCCCTGTAGTGTGCAGTTAATTTGGGTAGGAAGATTTTATAGGTAGGAAAATATTTCAGAACACTGGAAATTTCATTTTATTAAGGGGTATTTATCTGTCCCAACTTAACCGTTCCGTTGCGCAAAAAAGGGTTCTAAAGTGTGTCGTAAAAATATTGTAAAAAAGAGCTGCATGCATTTAATCATCCCCCAAAAACAAGGTCAGTTAAATAGCAGCTCTCAGGCCGAAACACCTCAGAAAAGCTTGTTAAACACATATATTTTCTCACTTGAATGAATGGGAACAGAAGTCCCAGAGCAAAGTTGGACAGCCAGTTTACAGTCCCCGCGATCATGAATGCGGGTCGACGGTAGGACTGTTCAAACAGCTCTCCGGTCAGGATGAAGGGGATTCCCCCTGGTGGAGAAAGCACAGATTCACAATTTTTGTATGTGTATGTGAAATCCATAGATCAATAATTATGACCACTTTAGTGGTGATAGGGGTAGGACAAAACTTCAGGTCAATGAACTGACCAAGACACTTCTTCTTTTTATTGTACCACTACATTTCATTATGATAGTTGCTACAGAACACAACGTAAAAACTTCTTTAAATATGTTTTTAGAGTAAAGTATTATTTACTTTTATAATTTAGTAACTAGTAATGTAACTAGTTACTTTTTCAGAGCAGTAACTAGTAAAGTAATGAGTTACTTTTTTAAAGTAACTTGTCCCACACTGTTCAGCACCAAGGTTAGAGTTCACTGCTTTACTCAGGTAGAAATTCAGGACTGTGGTTTTACCTGGACCAGAACAAAAGGATGCGATCACACCCAAGATACAGACGTAACTGAGGTACGGAATCCAAGGCGCACTGTCCTGAGACGAAAGAGAGAGACAGATTTCTGAATGACTTTGGAGAATCTCTGACATTCAGTATGTATCGTTAGAGAACCTGAGGAAGGAGCTGACCTGAAAGTTGAGGAACACTGTGAGGAGACCAAAGAACACAGCCATGGAGGAGAACCCAAATATGATGAGAAACTTCCTGCCCGTTCGGTCTATTACAATACCCTGCAGAAAAGACGTCACCATGTCCTCATAGTATGTAAAGTACGAGATGTCCATAAAGTTACTTATTGTCTCATTACGGATTAATCGTCCATTTGTTTTATATGAAACTCACTGAGAAGATTGCAGCCAATGTCTCCACAGCCCCTGTGCTCAGTGTGATGTAGGGGATGATGCTGTCTGAGAAGCCTGCTGCTCTGAAAATGCCACGGGTGTAGTACCAGATCTGTAGTAAAAATACAATAATCAAATCATCATGTGACCATCAAATTGAGAATCAAACTCCAAACTATGACTTAAGTCTGGAAATCTATGATCACTTGTGTTACTAGCTACCAGGTAGGGGACAAAGAGGAGATTGATGGATATAGTGAGGGGGGACATGGAGGTTCCACCAATAGACAGAAGACAGGAGGCAGAGCTGGAGGTGGAGGAGTTAAAGATGCTGAGATTCTCTTTAAGAGAGACTAGGAAGAAGCTCGAGACGAGATTGAGATGGTTTGTAGAGAACCTGAGGAAGGAGCTGACCTGAAAGTTGAGGAACACTGTGAGGAGACCAAAGAACACAGCCATGGAGGAGAACCCAAATATGATGAGAAACTTCCTGCCCGTTCGGTCTATTACAATACCCTGCAGAAAAGACGTCACCATGTCCTCATAGTATGTAAAGTACGAGATGTCCATAAAGTTACTTATTGTCTCATTACGGATTAATCGTCCATTTGTTTTATATGAAACTCACTGAGAAGATTGCAGCCAATGTCTCCACAGCCCCTGTGCTCAGTGTGATGTAGGGGATGATGCTGTCTGAGAAGCCTGCTGCTCTGAAAATGCCACGGGTGTAGTACCAGATCTGTAGTAAAAATACAATAATCAAATCATCATGTGACCATCAAATTGAGAATCAAACTCCAAACTATGACTTAAGTCTGGAAATCTATGATCACTTGTGTTACTAGCTACCAGGTAGGGGACAAAGAGGAGATTGATGGATATAGTGAGGGGGGACATGGAGGTTCCACCAATAGGCAGAAGACAGGAGGCAGAACTGGAGGTGGAGGAGTTAAAGATGCTGAGATTCTCTTTAAGAGAGACTAGGAAGAAGCTAGAGACGAGATTGAGATGGTTTGGACATGTTCAGAGGAGGGACAGTGGATACATTGGTAGAAGAATGATCCTAGAGATGGAGCTACCAGGTAGGAGACAAAGAGGAGATTGATGGATGCAGTGAGGGAGGACATGGAGGTAGTTGGAGTCAGGGTAGTGTAAGATATAACCTGCAGCTTACAGCATTGAGGCCACACAGCTGATAACAAGCCATTGTGATAACGATGGTGATGAGCTGCCAGCGTACGTTGCGACTCTTCAGCAACTGCAGCACAGTGACGGTGGTTTGGTTGCCCAAAGCCTGGCCCTCCTTTAGGACGTCTTCCAGCTCATACGTTACGTCCTTCTTTCCCAAAAACCTTTGAAATGCTGCAGAAGAGAAAAGCATAAGTAATTTATGAGAACCATTTTCTGCAGTAATTCTACATTATCCTCTTAAACAATGTTGAATGTGGTCTTCCTTGAAAATGATAAACATAAGTCTCAAAAATTAATTACAACAGCAGGGATTGCCTACTGGACTTTCTTCTTAAATTCTACGTCCCTTCGGATAAACGCGTCTGCTAAATTATCACGTTACTTTACATGACGATGAACTTCGGGTCATGACTGAAAAAAACAAAATTCCAGATACAAGTGGCTGAAATATATATATAAATATATATATATATATAGGGTGGCAGGACGCTCCCATATTCCGTTTTCACGCTGGCACTTAATTTGGTATTCGCTGCGACGCGAAACCAGTTTCGCTCCTCGTTTGCGTTCACATTACACAAACTAACGTGCATTTGCTCCTCAATTATTGCGCATTAACTAATCCACCTCTAGTCAAGGGTTCCAGTACTGAATTAACACGGGTGTAAAGCAATAAAAAATAAAACGGTTGTCGCTCCCTGTGTGTGTGTGAACACAACAACACCCGTATTAGTTTAACGAGCTCCTAAAATGCTACGGGAGCAGCTCATCTCCAACCGCTAGATGTTGCTGCATTATTAGGAACAGGATTACAAAACCCTTCCTCTCCTTATCTTCTTCATTCGTTCCTTGTGTCTCCTTCTCATCGCTTTCATACCTCGCCTTTAACCTGCTCCATTTATTCCTCAAAATAGCACGTGCGTTTGTTGACAGAATTGGTGTTGAATAAAACCGCATATCAACGAGTTCTCGTAATATAACCACGTGATCAAATTGAAACTGGACCAGGGTTAAACTAATGCATATTCGCTCCCTTATTGTGTTTGAATGCAAAGTGGGTATCGAATGCGCAGCGAATACCAAATTAAAGTGAATGCGAATGCAAAGTGAAACGAATGCGGATTAGTTAACGCGGTATCAAATCCCGAATTAACTACTTCGGTATTCGATTTCCGAATTGAATGAGAAAACGGTGTTAGAGACAGGGTGAGGAACTCCAACACCGAGAGGAGTCATTTACATATATGTAAATTTCCAGAGTTCCGTACCTTTCTTTGCTCCGGCATCATCGCCCTTTTCAATCAACAGATAGCGAGGACTTTCCGGGAGGAAGGGAAGGACAGAGAGCTGCAGCAGAGCTGGCACTGCCAGAAATGCAAACAAGAAGTTCCACCTGGATTCCTGCACATATTGGTATGAAAGCTCAATCTCTACAGTACCATCGTTGTTCTGTACTGCAGGTTTTTTTTTTAAATCCATTAAAAACACAACAAATGCTTTTTGTCAACCCAGATTGAAACCACTGACCTGTCCCAGCAGCTCTGGCATCCCCAGCACTTGTCCCACAAACACACCCAGGCAGATCAGAATGGAGTTGAACTGGCCAATAGAACCTCGGATGTGTCTCGGGGAAATTTCTCCCAGGTACATGGGGAGTGCACACAGTGCAATACCTGCGACAAACAGGTGAGAAATTACACAATTACACGATATTCAATCCATATTGGACACATGAACTAAAGCGTGAAGAGACTTCAACTTATTTCTGCTGTTTTGCGTTTAGTGTTAATATAACTACTGATCTATGGAAGTTTCACAGAGGATCAAAAGAAACCACATCTCTATGGTCCCTTTCTTATGCAACAATTATTTTTAAAGCTGAAATTACATTTCTAGAAATGAAGGTACATTATTCAGTAACAGCAATCTGGTTTAGTTAGACTAAATCAGGCTGTAATACACACTTAAATGTTGTCGTGATTAACTAACAAACAAAATATAGTTACTTCGAAGGCAACTTTAAGGGCAACTGTTTCTCTCTGGGCGCTTCAATCGGCTTCAGCAGTTTCTTCTCAGAATGAGAGGTACCTGCTATGTCCTGTTGCCCTTGAAGTAACTATTCATAGACTAAATTACCTAGATTAGTGGTTCCAACCTCTGGGCCGGGGACCGGTACCGGTCCGTGGGTGACTTGGTGCCGGGCCGCAGAGAAATACTTTTTTTCGCCCAATCTCTCTATTACTTCCACTTGATCCATATCCATATCAACAAAAAGAACTGACCAATAGAATGGCTAGGATTCCATCATCAATAATGCAACTATATTTGATTAGGAAATATTTTCTCAGTGAAGACAACAACAATAAATTTATACCGGTCTGGTAGCAGAAAGTTATAGGCTGTGTGCACTTGAGAAATCCTTGTTGTGCCCATGCACAGTTTATTGGGGTAGGAAGATTTTATAGGTAGGAAATATTTCAGAACACTGGAAATTAAATTGTATGAAGGAGTATTTATCTGCCACAACTAAACGACTGGTCCGTGAAAATATTATGATACGCATACGTAGGAGAAGGTGCTGTACCGCAATGACCAGCAGGGGTTTCTGGTGCGCAAGGAAAAAAACATATCTCCACATCATGACTTAGAAGATGAGATACAGGGATTATTGTTTGGATTGTTCTGTAAAATAGAATGTCATGTTGTATGTAAAAACAAAGTCCATTCTCTTGTGTTGGTCTACAAAGACTTCAACCTTTTAATAGATAATATCTGGCTCTTCACCAAAGCTGAACCTTCTTATCTTTCTGATGAGTTGTTGGAGGCAGCAGATAAGGCTAACGTGACACATGCATTAAATTTGATGAGTTTGGTTCATAGGGTTGTAACCCACCCATGAAAGTCTTGTTTTCAACCCAAGCCATTGAATTGAGACAGACAGATAGACAGATAGACAGATAGACAGATAGATAGATAGATAGATAGATAGAACTTTATTAATCCCTCAGGAAATTACGGTTCCAGCAGCAGAGTTGGAGCACAAGTCTGTGCAATATTATAACCCAAGTGTCAGCAAATAAGTCAACTAGTGATCTGATTAAGTCATGGTATAATAACTGACAGACATGATTTGTCTTCATGCACGTCCAGAGTTTGGGTCTATGTGAAAGATGCAGCTGTTTTTTTTTTTTTGGCTTCATTGTCTGCAGTTATGAAATGATAATAGGACATTGGACACATGAATCTGTCCTATTGTTGGAAATTTGACGAAAAAAAAAAAGCAGGAAAGATTACAGTGGACTATTAAGACTTAAAGACGTCCTGACCTGAGTCCACTCCCATGATGAGGCGGCCAATTATGAGCATTTCAAACGATTTTGCAGTTTCACCCAACGACAGTAGCAGTGCAGCTGCAATGGCGAAGCTGTTGTTTGCAAGCAAGGTTCCTTTTCTGCATAATAATGAAAAAAAAGAAAATAAATAAGAATAAGTAATCCATATAAGACCAGGGAGGAACTCATTTATGATAAAGATGATTAAAATCACTGTCATAAATGTTTACAACCCCTGTTTGTGGTGTGGTCCTCATCACATTTCTCACTTCTTTTTATAACACCCTCACAGTGTAACCTGCAGAGCTTTCACTTTTCTTATCTCTGTTCTAATAGAACAACCCATCCAAAAAGTTTACTTCTGACGCTGTTTTTCTTCTATGCCATCGTTGCTCTTGTGCTTAGTTTTTGTGTTTTAAAACAACTTTTTGTGTTAGAGTGGCCACCGACAACGTCAGGACAATGAATGGCAATAAAGACTTTTCTATCGTGATCCTAATATTCTGGAATATTTTACAAATCAACTGATCAGAACAGAGGAGACTGTGGAAGAGATGGTGAAAAATAGGGTGGAGTCAGGATGGAACAACTGGAGAAAAGAGTCAGGAGTGAACTGGGATTGAAGAGAGTCAGCTAAGGTGGAGGGACGGTGAAGAGACCAGCTATGATGGATGGATTAGAGACACTAGGAATAGACGGAAGACAGGAGACAGAGATGGAGGTGGAGGAGTTAAAGATGCTGCTGAGATTCTCTTTAGGAGAGACAAGGATGGACAGGATCAGGAAGGAGGTGATTAGAGGGACAACACAGACAGGAAGGTTTGGAGACAAACTAGAGACGCCAGATTGAGATGGTTTGGAAATGTTCAGAGGAGGGACAGTGGAGACATTGGTAGAAGAATGATCCTAGAGATGGAGCTACCAGATAGAAGACAAAGAGGAGATTTGTAGGACAGGAAATGTTGACTCCCTGAAAAGGGGAAACAGGACAAGGACATTTTACAAAGTAGCGTCTTAGGATCCAGTACAAGACTTTTAAACTCACCTTCCTAGTATTCCAATAACTAAAGAGGCAGACCAAGCTCCAAGAAGTCCACCAATAGAAAAAATGGACACCGTGACAGACCAGAGTAAGGTAGATGTCTCTGTCCCGATGGGCTGCCCATATCTTTCCATCCATGTCTGGTTGTAGAAGGCTTTAATATACTGCGTCATAATAAACTCTGCGTTAAACCAAGCTAACATACAGACTTTATGGCATTGAAAGCAATAAAATACACCAATAAAAGATGAAATATGATCAGATATAAAGATAATCCAAATAAGCTGTACATCTCTAGGCCAACACTCATTGACATAATGTCAAAAAAACCCAAGGACTGATAGTTCTTACGTAACTAAAACAACTTAGAAAGATAGTCGTCAATCTGTACACATTATTTCCTGGCAGTAAAGTCCACTAGTGGACCAGTCTGCAAGACGCCTACTGGCATTGCGTGAAATGTCAGATACAGCCGGTAACCGTGGTTTAATCAGCAGTTTGATTTACCAGAGCGGGAGCGTTGACCACGGAAAGGTTGTATCCGTAGAGGAAAGAGGAACCCAGGGCGCTGAAGAAGGCTGCGGTTAATAAACATCCTGTGATGGGCTACAGTTTCATGAGACAGAGAAGACATGACAGTCAAGACACTCTACACCAGGCCTGGACAATTATTTTGACCCACGGAGTCGCGGGCCAGGTCAGGATCAGAAGGATTGAGTATTTGCATGAACTAAGATAAATGATGAGTAAAGTATTGGATAAAGGCTCAATGCTTTTAGCCTCTTTGAGACCCTCTACTGGGGCAATGCTGGCTTTGCAGGGAAAAGGTAGAAGGATAAGGATAATATAAATAAAACAGTATAATTTGGACAAGTTTGGCGGGCCGGATTAAAACGCTAAACAGTAGGGGGAGCCTTGCAGACCCAAGTCCGCTTCCTTAACCACTAGGCCACCAACTGGTCCCAGTATAAACACTTAATTGGGCAAATAATGTCCATCCTTCCATCAATTTGACTGGGTTGCAGGGACGACATTCTCCACATCTAACACCCAAATCACAATCCTGCAGGTAGCGAGTCCACTGCAAGCCAACCGCCCTAACAGAACTTGCACAGGAGGTACGCTGCAGGTTTTTACGCCATGACTGAGGCACTGCCTCTGGGCCAAAGGCACCGCCTGGCAAATAACATGTTTAAAAAATCTCCCCAAAGACTCGGTTGACATAAAGATCTTAGATCTTTGTGTTGCTATCAGAAATTAAAACTCCAGCCTGGCTAAATACCATATGGTCCATGACTTAGGAGAGATGAAGCTGCTACTGGTGCAAAAAAAATAATTAAGGAGTTAGGTTGATTAGCAGGTAGCAGCTACCGTGATAGATACACTCCCAAAGCCAAATACGTCTGCTTAATGACGAGGACATTTGGAAAAACAACGTGGAAATGATGGAAAACAAGAAGAATATTATGTCCCTCTTTGATAGTTCTCCCATACTTCATATCACCACGTTGTCGTAAATCTCTTCCATTAAGCAAACTTACCTTCTCACAGCTCTGCATGTCTGGGTCTGTCTGTCCTTTGTTCTTCTTTGTGTCCATGTCCACTATATGGTGGTTTAAAGTGTATCTGTACAACGAGCAAATCATTCGCTACATAGAGTGAAATCTTTAAACTCACGGTGACCAAGTTCAGTCTCAGTCATCAACACTGGATCACACAATGCAGGTTGGTTCATGTTGATGTGAGCAGCACATTAACATGAGCCAACAGGTGTGGGTCTAGTGCAGTCACCTGCTGCACCTGCATGGGACGTCCTGATTAATTTATAACAAAAAGTTGTGTTCACTTACCAGAACATGCATCCACTGCCTACAGATGAGAAATTCACTGTCACTGTTAAGAGGTTGTGTTGGTGGTGTTGGAGCTGGTGAACCATTACCATTTACGACCATCCCATCGACTCAAATGCCCCAAAGTTACTGCTTAAAGTCCAATTTACCTTTATGGAGCTACACCCTGCGGCTGAGACGGTGCATTCACACCAGTGTTTCATATTCCCTCTCCTTCACAGACTTTAATGCAATGTGTGCGGTTAAATCACAACATTCTAAACATGACTATAGCTGTTAATGTATAGCTTAAATCAGTGATCCTTAGTCAGTGAGCAGCTAATCTGTTGGACCGCAAGGTCCACACGAGGACCTCACAAAACCTTATTAACTGTGGACACGTGCGTTACTTATGTTTCACATGTTTGATCATTTCTGATCTGCTAAAAGTTTCACCCACCTCCAAAGCCCTTTTTGTCAACAATAATAAAATATTCCGCCCTAACCAACCGGTTTTGCACATCAATGTGGCGTGTGACCAAAACCACAACGATGATGACGCTAACAACCCCATTGGTATCACAAGTCACAGGTAACCGCAGCTCCACCCAACAGGAAGGACCTGAAACATCACTTTCTCCTCACAGGATAGAACTTGACTCCGCACTAACAGTTAGAACGGAAGAAGCTGGATGTGACGTGAAAAGTTTTCCAAAAAAAAACTGATTGTCCAGTTGCCTAACTTAACTCTTTAACCTTGACCATGACTGAGAACCTTCATCGACAAACTGTTCGGAAAAAAAGAAAACACTGGAAGTCGCAAATATATTTTGACATCAAAAATGAAGATAACATTGCATATAGATATATTAGGGGTGTGAAGATTAATCGTTTTGGATCGGTTATCGATCTGTGACCTACTCGATCCATAAGCTCTGACAATCCGATGGTTTGGATTTTTGTCCGTGGATTGGTTTCCCGCTCCAGAGCCCTGCCCACAAATAGACATAGACGCGTCATTGGCCGCTTCCTCCCCACTAGAGCGGCGTGCAAATAAACACATACTGTATATACATCTATTCATTCATGTTTATGGAGGTATCACTCTGATTGGAGTTCAGGTTGTGGGTGTTACTCTGATCTGAGCAACATGTGCAACAACGTGGACCAAACTTACAGCGTTTCTCATTTAAAATCGACGGCAGAGTGGGACTGATGACTGCTTGACGATGGCGGTGACGCTGGCACGAGGAACAAAAAGAAAAAAATACCAACGTTTTTCCAACCGCAGTTCAGCAATAAATCGGCAAAGTCCAAGGCAATAACGGAATCTATTGCTGGTTATATTACAAAACAATGTCCTGTGAGACAATCTGGTTACAGGAGTGTTGTGTACAGCGAAACCTTGTGTCACCTGATCCTGATAGACTTGTTAATGGGGATAAAATACAAATTGTCAATTAGTATAAATATCTTGGGTAAATATTAGATTCACAGCACTCCATTAAAGGCCAAATTGACAAATTGTGCAAAAAAAAAAAAAAAAAATCAAATTAAGTGTTGCTAATGTTCATGCAATGATGCCAGATGACGCTGAAAAAAAAAATGTGTTCACCTTGGTGCAGTAGTGTATACCACAATGACTTGGAGTTTGCCTTCCTCAAAATTTACTTAAAATCTTTATGCACTTATTTATAATATGACATGGTTTGAACTCATAAGATAGGGCAGAGTCAATAAAAAAGATTTATGTAATACTTGGAGTGCAGATAATAAACCAGCGTAGATAACAAACGCCTAATGTTATCCTGTTGTCCTGTGGATTACCTACCAGGTTCTTCACACCATCGTTTTTCCTGGTTACAATCTTCTGCGTGACTGTAACCAGTGATTTTTTTTTATCCTATATATACCAGGCACGTCTAAAATGAATGAAAAAAAAAATTAAAAATGTAAAATAAAAATGTTTTCGATTTTTTTTTATAATAAATTTTTTATATCGTAGTCATTTTTTATATTGTAGCAGGGCAGTGGAGGCCTAAGTGGGTCCAAAAGGTTGCAGGTTTGAATCCACCAGCTGCCAGGCTACCACTGAGCATGGCACTAGTCACTTTTGTAATGGGTTAAATGCAGTGATCACATTTTGTGATGTAGATCACACTGACAAGAAGTTAACGTCTGTTTCTTCTGACTCTCTTTAATTCCTATATATTTTCCTATATATTCCTATATATAATTATAAAATTTTATATATATAATTTAATTCATATATATATGTATATGTATATATATATATATATATATATATATATATATACATATATAAATGTAATTAAAACACCCCACTTTACTTACACAGCGTTTAAAAAACGTACCGTTACTTTTTTGGGGGGTGGGGTGGGGGGATTGGGTTGGGTTTCGTGCCCACAGAATGCTCATAAACGCCCATGCAGCCCGCGCATACCAACGTGCTATCATGAATGAAACCGAGTCGCTGAAATTCCGTCATTGAAACGGAACAGTTAGACGAACCCGGTGGAACATTGATGTAGAACACCGGTCGGTGTCGCCACGTGACGATAAATAAGCAGATGTTCGCAGTTTTTCTGTAGTTTTTGTTGAAAACACTCGGGCAAACCAACTGAGTGATGCCTTCACTGCCCTCAGCTTCTCTGTCCACGGTCACAAAATCAAACCGGGGACGTCGAGAGATACAGGGGACACAGACATGTGAGTAAATATCTGTGTCAGTCACTGTGTTCTGTCTGTTGTGATTACGTTTTGGCGATGATGGTAATGCGTTCGTGGGAGACAGAGACAGAGACAGAGACAGAGAGAAAAGATGGACGTCTTTAGCTGTTAGCCAACTTGTACAGTATATCTATCACCAACACAGTAGAGAGGGGATCTGAGTTTTACTGTTAATGCAGCAGATACATTTATTCATGTAGTTTTACCTCCTGGCCGTTAGATGGTGGTGTGTAGTCATGCGAAAGCCCTGCTGCTAACAATATTATTTTGATTTCATGAATGTATTTCATTGGTGTAACTGTGTAAACGAAGCCAAAGAAGCTTGAGCTTGTTCAGGACAGGTAGTTGATGGATAGATAGTAGATAGATAGACTGTGATAGACTGTGATAGATAGATAGATAGACTGTGTTAGATAGAGAGACATCATCCAGTTTTTTCCAATCAATCTGTGTCTTCACACCAACACACAGATCACATATCAGTGGAACAGCAGAAAGCAGAGAGTTCTTATATCTGTGTTATTGCTCAGTCAGACGCTGTTTTTGAGGCTGAGGGTGAATAGGATGATGATGGATCCAAACCTGTCAAAACTCTGTGTCCAGTCTGGAAAAACTGTAATTTTCTCAAACTATGTCCTTCAGGTCAAATTGTTCACTGTTAACTTTTATTTAAGTTTAATTTTTCTTTAGCCTTCATTCAGTTATCTTCCAGAAATTTGAGATTTAGGTTCATGAGATTGAATTTTGTCAATAAAAAAAAGTTTAAAGTTAAAATGTAGTAATTGCTTAGAAATGTCTGTTCATGCTTTATTTTTTTGGGATTAAATCATTGAGAAATCACTTTTACCAGGTTAACAGGTTAGTTTTATTTTAATTACATATAGTTGAAGAGTGTTTTTCATGAATTACATCCAGGGGTCTCAAACTTGCGGCTTGCGGGCCATTTCCGGCCCAGGAACGATGTTTTGCGGCCGCCACTTGATGTGAAAGTTGAATTTATAATAATATTTTATAGATTTGTTCTCTACATTTTAGGGTTAATCCTATAGTTCTCAAAACCCTGATCCAAAGCCCCCTTCTGGTTCACTGTTGTATTACACAGAGTGAGAAACACATTTTTTATTACATTTCTTTTGTATTGAACACTGAAAGCTGACAGTGAAATTCTAATGTGGATGGTGGCCCTCAACCAATTTGAGTTTGAGATGTTTCTGGTTTTTATTAAGAACAGTCAAATTGTACATCCAGAATGATATGAGTTGCACGTGGCTGAGACGCTTTTACTTTATGCCCAGACTCAGTAAATTAAGTTACCTCAATAGCTCTCATGTGATTGAAGGGTCTTTCTTATTTTTTTAATGACCACAGTTGCAATTGCTTTGGTGGATATTTCCGTCTGACAGTTCTTAAAAGTAGAGGGTGAGTTTATTTTTTATTTTCTTCAAATTTAATTGGACAGAGTGGTTAAATCTGTAAAATGAGGTGTCAGTGTTCTTGTTTATTCACGATAAGAACAGTGAAGAGATAAAGGAGAACACATTTTGCTCTGTAATTACTTGAAAGTGTCAGGTCACAGACGTGGTGATGAAGGTTGATAGAGGAGAATTTGTAAGCGTTGGCTTCTTGTGATGCTAGATAGAGACACTTGGAATAGGTAGAAGACGGGAGACAGAGCTGGAGGTGGAGGAGTTAAAGACGCTGAGGTTGGGACAAGGATGGACAGGATCAGGAATGAGGTGATTAGAGGGACAACACAGATAGGAAAGTTTGGAGAAAAAGCTAGAGAAGACAGATTGAGATGGTTTGGACATGTTCAGAGGAGGGACACTGGATACATTGGTAGAAGAATGATCCTAGAGATGGAGCTACCAGGGAGGAGACAAAGAGGAGATTGATGGATGCAGTGAGGGAGGACATGGAGGTAGTTGGAGATGGAGTAGAAGATACAGAGGACATTGGGAGATGGAGTTGTTCACTCACTCTGGCAACCCCTGAAAAAGGGTGAAGCCGAAATGAGAAGAAGAAGAAAAAGCTTTTCTTTTCAAGTGAAGCTGAAGTGAGAAGCTCCATGTGGTAGTTTTAGTTTTGTTTGTTGGTTGACAAAACGTGGTAAGGAGACTAAAATAGCACTGATCAACATCAAAAACCCTGTCAACCTTGATTTGTCCGTGCCATAAAATAATAATAACAATAATAATGATAATAAAAATAGTGAATTTTTCAAGAATACATTAAGTAGAATTATATACCATGGATACATTTACTCAACCCACCTTACAAATTAAGATAAATTATTTTATTTAGTTCTTTTTTTCAGTTGTATTTTCAATGAAAAAGCCCTACATACTTGGATTTTACCAC
>JAFBJS010010588.1:31753-65648 GCA_016785265.1 Paraplagusia blochii | reverse complement strand
GTGATCAGGGGGACAACACAGACAGGAAGGTTTGGAGAAAAAGCTAGAGAAGCCAGATTAAGATGGTTTGGACATGTTCAGAGGAGGGACAGTGGTTATATTGGGAGAAGAATGCTAGACATGGAGCCAAAGAGCCAAAGAGGAGATTTATGGATGCAGTGAGGGAGGACATGGAGGTGGTTGGAGTTGGAGTTGAGGATGCGGAGGACAGGGTGAGATGGAAATTATTGACTCGCTGTGGCAACCCCTGAAAAATGGGATAAGCCGAAAGGACAAGAAGAAGACACATAGCGCGGTGGAAGGAACTCACATGTGTGCCAGAGGAAAGTCTGCGGACAGTCCCGCTGCTCCAAAGACCTGGATGGCACAGTCCACCACCTGACAGACCATCCTGGCCGCCGCCACTTTTATCATCGCTATCTACAAGAGAGCACAGTAGACAAACAAACCTTCGGTCTTTAACTCCACCCAAACCCATTAGGTACAAAAGAAGATTGGACCAGTTTTTACCTGTTTTCGAGCAGCTCTAGCACCACCTGTATCCAAGGCATGAGCTGCCTGCAGCGTCAGCAGTCGGGTTTGTTCGATCAAGAGACGACACTCAGCTATCCAGTGGGCGACGACCTCCTGGAGGAAAGAGACAATGTCCTCAGACTAGAACCAGTTCAGACTGGTTTCTGTGTCTCCAACAGGTTTCACCAGACAAAGAGGAGATAGAGGAAGAAGAAAGTGGACTAAGACACTAAGGTTATATTTCATTTAGCTCTTTCTATTGCCATCAAGCTGTCAGTAAAAATGTCCACTAGATGTCACCAGTAGGAGCCACTCTCACAGTCGGTCTGTCAAACCTACGTGTTGATACAGCTTCTTCCCAAATGTCTGCCTGCTGGCAGCTCGCTGACAGAGCAGCTCCAGAGCAAACTCAGCCAAACCCACGGCCCTCATGCAGTGGTGCAAACGGCCCGGTCCTAGACGACCCTGAGCGATCTCAAACCCTCGACCTTCCCCTGGAAACACAGTTTGTAAGGTCAGACCGAGCCCAAAGGGAACGGATTAGAACAGACTTGGAACTTGAAGAACCAGGTGCAGGAATTAAAGGTTTGGGAAATTGCAGTAATTTCTTTTTCAGGCAGATGGCAGCACATCACTGTTTGTTTGAGTTGATCATTTATTAAGCGTATACTCGGTTTTGGTTTCAAAAAACCAAAAAAAAATAGATCAAACAAATCTAAGTGAATTTAAAATAGTAAATATAGGAAATTAACCCTTAGCCAGAAGGAGCTAAAACTAGCATGTGTTTATTTTACTTCTCACAGTGCTGATTTATACCAACACAAACAATATGCCAGATAAATAAGATCTCACTGCTGAACAATAGGTTCCCCAAGTACCAGAACCAAGTTCTGGACCTTGGGGAACCAGGAGTTTTGGCTGCAGTAATTAAGACTTACCCAGAATGATGTTGGCTGCGGGAACTCTCACATTGTCAAAGTGCACTTCAAAATGACCACCATGGATGGCATCTGTGGTAAAAAGTGTCCCTTATTTGGTTTTAATCACATCGTGTCAATAGTCAATAGTATATTCCTAAAAATATGCAAGCTACAAATACTAAACAGATTCAATGATGAACTGTATCACACAGTAAATTTGAAAAATATTACAAAATAAAGAGGAGAAATACCAAGACTTTTAAATGACAAGTTTAGCAATTAACTAACATTAGGACTGAGCACCAAATGGCCAAAAAGATAAATTCATTTTAAGACAAAGCAAATCAGCTAAATAAAACTAATAAGGAAATAAAATAAAATAAGAATGAACACTGACTGTTACCCCAACACTGCCAAAGTTAAGCCAAATATGTAGGGTAAAAAAAAAAAATTAGACTAGCTACAAGCTATATTAAGGGTGGCAGTGGTGACCTCATGAACTACCAGGGAACCACAGAGGTGCACTGAGCAAGGCACTATCCCCACAACCTGCACCCCAGGCGCTCAAGACTACCCATGGTTCACTTTGGTGATGGCTTAAATACTGAGGTAAAATTTCATTGTGAGCAGTAGTGTGGGTTACAATAACAAGGAGCTGGCGTTCCTATAATTTCTTTTATTCTTTCATGTTAGTGGTGTTGCGACTCCTACCATCCTGGCCAAACACTGTGAGCGGTCGGACCAGCTTCACACCTGCCGTTTCCAAGGGAACCAGGATCATGCTGTGTTGTCCGTGTCTAAGTAGAGCAGAGGTAAAACAGAAACGTTAAACTGTATATATATAAAACCTGGTGCTCTCTGTGCTGCAGGAGGGCTGAGAACAAATCAAGGTTCATGCAGTGTGACACTTATTGTGACTACTTTTTTTGTGGGTCCACAATGCCACAGCTAGCACGCGTGCGCAGAAAGTAGGATTTGATTTGCAGGGGAACCACTTAGTTGCAGAATCGTGCAGCAGCAGTGATTGTCAAAAATATGTGCGATTAAATTTTAAAATTACACAGTGACCTGTGGCTGGAGTCCCTGGAATTGCTCCTGCACATCACAATGGCTACTTTTTTACATTTAGCTTTCCCAGCACCTGCAGGAAACAGAGGGGGCAATTAGAGTATAGCTGGGATTGAATGATATTGCATTTTCTGGCTGTGAGTCAACCAATAAAGGTCTAGTCGTTAAACCAGAGTCACACAAGGATAAAGAAAAAGAAGAAACTGTTAACAATGACTGACTTAAGTGTCACTGATCTGACAGATCTGGATTAGAACCTACTGCCACTTAAAAGAACAGAACAATCTGATGTCTTTTAATACCACCAGAGGGAGCTCAACTTTTGGAATGCATACTACCGTTTGAAAAGCACTGTTATGATCATTTCTTTTAATTTTTCAAACCACAAAAACAAGACTAACTTCAGGAGCTGGATCCAAATCCTACAGGCCAAACATCTGCTAACACACATTTGACAATGGACAGACCCACAGATGGCGCCGTCTTAAAGTGGGCTGGCCTCTCCTTGCTGTTTACTGTGGTGGACAATCACGGTCTAAGATCTGGCACACACAAACAGCCAGCATCAAAGCTCAGAACTCTCTCACATTCACACCCACACACAGGAGCCAGTTTGGCTCTGGGCAAAGGAGAGCCAAGGCTGTCACTACACAGTCAAGTTGTGTCATGTGTTCAAGTCCCAGGAATGAAAACAATCAACACAGAGGGAGAGTTTCGCGAACCACACCTGGATCACCAACCACTGGTTTGGATCGAGTCAGAGTCACGCCACAGTGCAACAAGGCGACTGGACCAAAGTCTCTGAGGTGGTTGAATCCTAGTCTCCGAGGTAGGTAGACCAAAATCACAGAGGGCACAGGACTAAATTCTCGAAAGGGAGTGGCCCAAAGTCACCCTAACCCTAACCCAAAGGGACTGGACCAAAGAGTGACTAAACCACGGCCCCTGAGGGGACTTGACCACAGTTTCTGAAAGGACTGGACTTAGGTTTTTAAGAGGACTGGGCCACAGTCTTTGAGGGGACTAAGCCCACCAATTCTTATGGGACTGGACAACAATCTCTGAGGGTCTGGATCACAGTCTCTGTGGTGACTAGACCAAAGTCACAGAGGGGACTGTATCACAGGACCTACAGGGACTGGAGCAATGTCATTGAGGGCACTGGACCACAAGCTCTGGACCACAGACTCTGAGGGGACTGTACCACAGACTCTGAGGGGATTGGACCAAATTCTCTGAAAGGACAAGGCCAATGTTTTTGACAGGACTGGACCACTGTCTGTGAGGAAATAGGATCACAGTCTCCAAAAGGGACTGGACAAAAGTCACAGAGGGAACTGAACCAAATCCCCTGAAAGAACAGGACCTAAATTTTGGATAGGAGTGGTCCACTGTCTGTGAGGGAACAGGACCACAGTTTCTGAGAGGACTGGACCAGAGTCTCTGAAGGAACAGGACCACTGTCTCTGAGGGAACTTGATAAAGACAAAAAAAGATAGAAAGGCCAGCTTCAGACATCTTAATGACAAACAAATTAACATGTTCTGTTGAAACACACACGTACTGTAGACAGAGTCTGTGTGTCTGTGTGTGTGTGTGGGCGGGGTTCACTGACGCAGTGGCACTGTGGCTCCAGCTCTGCTGTGCCTTCAGTCCACTCCCCAGGATAAAAACAACTCTGAATGAACTTGAGCAGCAGATCCCTGACCTGCAGCAGCCCAGCAGAGCAGCAGAACATTGAGGTAAGGTACCACAGCACATAGAACATACTTTAGGGAACCCTCTCTTCACCAGACGCCGGTTTAATTTTGTCGAATAATGACCGTTGTGTATCTTTTTGTTTTTGTAAAAACGTTCAGTCCTGGTTTCAATTCAGGCTGACATTGGGTCAAAGTCGAAGTTCTTTATGACACTAATAAAATCAAGATGCAGTGATAACAGGCAGCTGCTCGATCACATCAGCAGGTGTCGCCACATGTTCTCCACGTCCCACAGGACACTAACAACAACAAGTCTAATATCCAGTGCTCCATGATAAGTCAGTGGTACAGGCTGTTTTAGTAGTAGAAATAAAGAGTCTAAATTGTTATTGTTGTTGTTTTGAGGATTTTGCTAAATGCCATATGATTCATACGACTGTTAGCCAAGTTTAAGGTTCCAACACAGTTCAACCTCATCAAACAACTTTAAATGAAAAAAAAAAATCTGAATTCTGTCTCTGTGGCTGAAAAAAGACTCTCCTGTTCTCCTAAACATTGGTCAGACACAGCTGTTGAGCTGGAATTCCTGGCATACTTAAGTGTGTCTGGAAATCTGTGTCTGAACTCCTGCTTCACTGGAGACAACCTCTATTCTTCTCTTTTGTCCTACATCTACATCGCAGAGCAACATGGAAGTGTTCCTAAGATCAACTCCCAACTTTTTTGCTGCTTATGTATGATCAGGAGTTTCCCTTTGCTACTCTTCCACCTTTTGATCAAAGACAAAACTGAGGTTCAACCCCCTCGGCGCCCAAAAAACACTGGGTTCTACCAGTCACTACCACAGAGAAAACATTTCCATCTGGAGAAACAGTGGTGGGAGGAGGTAGAGGAAGGCAGAAGTGATTTTTACATCAATGGCATGTCCTGTTAGTGCAGCACATCCTGGAACTGCATCTGGTCACAGATCTGCATCACCTCTGACTATCATCACAATTCCTGTCATTGTTGACTTTTGACTTGCTTCGGTCTACAAACCTGGTAAAGGACAGGTATTGAGGGGGTCAACACTGGTTTGTTTTCCGCTTTGGTGTCGTGGTTCTAAGGGATTATTAAAAAATGGAAAGTCCAACTACTTAGGGAAGTCATGCATTTCTAACCTTCATGCTTATCTGTAGTCTTCAGTTACAGCAAAAATATAACAAAAATATATGTTGTTTTTCTTCCGTGCTGCAGGAACAATGGAGGACTTTGAATACTACGAGGAGGAAGACCACACCTTCAACAGCAGCTACGACTACAGTTATGAACACAGTGTATGTGACAAAGAGGCGGTACGATCTTTCGCGGGCATCTTCCTCCCAATCATCTACGCCCTGGTTCTGGTGGTGGGTCTTGCTGGGAATACGTTGGTGATAGTGGTCTACGCATCACGGCTGCGGATGCGGACGCTGACGGACGTCTGCATCCTCAACCTAGCCATTTCAGACATGCTGCTCCTCATGACCTTGCCATTCTGGGCTGCCGACGCCGTTCATGGCTGGATGTTGGGGAAGGTGGCCTGCAAGCTCACCTCCTTCCTCTACAGCACCAACTTCAGCTGCGGCATGCTAATGCTGGCCTGCATCAGCGTGGATCGCTACCGAGCGGTTGTCGACAGCAGCACAGGTCGGACTGAGAGGAGGTCACGGCTGAGGAGGCAGTGGCTTCTGGCCTGTGTGCTGCTGTGGGCCATGGCAAGCTTCCTGGGTCTTCCAGAACTGGTCTTCTCCTCTGTCAAACACACCCATTACAGGACGGCATGCACGGACATCTACCCACACAGCATGGCCCGACCAGCAAAGGCTGCTCTGGAGCTGATTGAGGTTACGCTGCGCTTCTTGCTCCCATTCTCAGTCATGTTGTTTTGTTACTGCCGGGTGGGACAAGCTCTGAGCCAAGCAGCTGGGGTTCGGAGGCAGCGGAAGTGGCGGACTTTAAGGGTTCTGCTGGCCGTGGTGGCTGTTTTCCTGCTCACTCAACTGCCCTACAACGTAGTCAAGCTCTGTCGAGCGATGGACGTCATCTACCTGCTGGTGACAGACTGTGAGGTCAGCAAGAGCCTGGATCACGCTATCCAAGTGACCGAGAGCCTGGCGCTGAGCCATGCCTGCATTAACCCGCTGCTGTACGCCTTCATGGGCTCCTCCTTCAGAGGACACGTCCTCAAGGCAGCCAAGCACTTTGGGCAGCGACTCAATAGACGTCTACCAGAGGTCAACCCAGAGACAACTGTGGAAATTCCTCTCAACACATGTAACCAAACCCAATCGCAATCTGGGTCTGAGCACCAGGACACCAGCAGTTTCACTATTTAGAACTCGGAACCAGACATAAAATAACTGTATTCCTGGATGATACGTTGATATCTAAGTAGAAACTTCCACAGTGTAGGTCCTCAAACCTAGGGACTAAAGTATTGTTTGTGGTACAATTAGCGATGTTCAACTTCCTGTTCTACATATATGAAGCTTACGTATTCTACCAATGGTACTGAGAGGGGACCGGTACTGCTGGTAATGTTCATATAGATACAGTATTCCTTGCACATTTATCCATGTAATTTAACACAAACATCAACTCTGTGTATAGTTTACACTAAGATTGGATGAACTAAAGCCCTGCTGTTGAACTGGTCACACGGAAAGGACAAACAGTCAAATCTTTAGGATTTTTTTTTGGGAAAAAACACAAGTTGTTCATAGTTTCCAGTGGTTCCAGAGTGCAGCGAGAGCAAAAGAACCACAACGAACAGCAGATGTGGTTTTACTCAAGAAGTGTTGATCGAAGTCTAATTTATTAGTGTTTGATTTGGGCTTCTACTAAAGTATTAAAATATTTACGATCAATATGATTTAAGTTGTTTACTTTCATCTAAACTGATTTTCCATAGTCGTTGGACGAGATCCCCTGTGTTTACAATAATGCATCGCAAAAAGGCTTGTTGAAATCTAACCTACAACCACCTCCACAGCAGACACTTATTCCTATCGCAGCACCAGCTGACAGCATTATTATCCTGATCACTAACACGTGGACATGCTTCCAGATGGAACAGAAATGTTCAGGAACTTAAATGTCTCAGCATGGGTTCTAATGAACAACAGCTGACTCTGAGGTAGCAAGTACGACCCTGGTTTGTGCCCATCACAACATCTGCAGCTCATTTCACCACATCCTCTAGCTGCAGAGTTTGGGGAAAACAACAGGATACGTTCCTCTGGAGAACACGAAGGTGCTTCTCAGCAAAACTTCAAACAACTCCGTGGAAAACAGAGGACAAAACCCGACCACCTTCAACGTGGTGGTTCAACATACATGTCAGACACCGCTGCTTTGGCTCCTGCCCATGTTCTCGGTATGATGCTACGGCTGGTCTTGTCAGCACGCAGATGTTTCCACCACAATGCAATACATCATCTCAGCCCATCATTTTGCAGAGTGATAACTGCCCTGATGAAACCAGACATTGGTGACGATCTGTGAACGCCTGGGAATGACAGTGTTGGACAACAACAACGAGACTGCACAACAACCACAAACACACCACAACCATTCTTCTAAAAGATTAGTGGATGAGAAATGGGAAACACTTTTGGTCCTGTACCAATGTGTTCGACCCTGTTGTGTACCATTCTGTTCTGTACTGTTTTGTTCTGTAACATGCTGTTCTGTCTTGGACAGTTTGGTGTTGTCCTGCATTGCACTGTTTGGTTCCGTCCCGTTCCGTCCTGTACCATTCTGTCCTGTCCTGTTCAATGTTTCTCCACTGATGTACACAAACGAAAGCTGTTATGACTCAGTGGAAAATAAACCCTTGCTGGCCCACTGAGGAAGATGTGACAAACAGACGGTTTTAAAGAATGATTTCTGCAGCCTCTGTTCTGATTTAACGACAGCAGGACTCGCCTGCACAAAAGCAACAAAAAAGGAGTGTTTCCGTCAGAGCCAACGGAAACATCTGGAAGACCTTTGGAATTCAAAGAGCCTACAGAGGTGCACCGAAAACTGTGAAAAACAATAATGAGCTCAGGACCAACACCGCAGTCATTCTCACATCTTTACAACTTCATCCGTCACAGTGACAATTCCTCCTCCTCCTCCTCCTCCCTCAGAGACACTGAAACCAAAATGTGTTTTTATAACAAGTCAGAACAGATAAAACTGCTGAATAAATCTGCGAGCGCCGTCCAGAAAATAAATGATCACATTCATCGGCTGCTTTACATCATCTGCCTACCAATGATCCTCTGCCTTCCACAGGAACTCTGCGGAGCACTGAGAGGAAGTGATGTCTATACTGTGACCGATGTAGACAGACAGGGACTTACCACTGCTCCACCACTTTTTGCCATTAATGACGTAGTTGTCTCCATCTCTGTGAAGACAACACTCCATGTTGGTGGCATCGCTGGAGGCAACGTCAGGTTCTGGGGGTAAAAGCAGGAGTTTAAAACCTGAGACCTTCGAAATTTTTACATCAAATATGGTGGAGGGCTGACGAGTGGGTGGGTGTAGGTTGTTGGTATTTTCTTTGTCCACTGGGATGTAGTTTGCTCATTGCCTGGCAGAGGCAGCAGTGATGGAAGTTCCTGTGGCTCCAAACCTCAGCATGCAACAATTTAACCCAAAGTGGAGACCCAAACACATCTGATCCCAGCTGTGTCGGAAAATGTTCCCACTCGCGTTATTCACTCTTGGCAGCAGCCCTTTTTTTTCTCCAAGACGACCAGAAACCATGGTGCAAACTTTCAGAGAGCTGAGATTTGCTGAGGCCACTGGAGATAGACAATCAGCCTTAAAACACTAAGTGGACCATCGTAGTACAGCGAACCAACAGCAGAACAACACTGTTCACAGCTGGCGTTATGTTGCTGTTTTCATTTTTCATTTTTTTTTAGAACACACAAAACTGCTCCTTCATTTCCCAGCCTTCTTAGGCTTTAGAGGATGGATTACAAAATTTCTGATGCTTTTTATTATTTCTGAGAATCGGTTCTCTAATCTCCATGTCCTCAGGTATGGGTTCTCACGCTCAAACACACAGTCCCCATGAGGTGGAAGGAAGTGGGGAAAATACCTGTCATGCAGAAACAGGAGCAGATTTCTCCCTGGAGGAGAGGATCCAGCCACCTCCTCTTCTGCTCCTCGCTCCCAAACATGTGCAGAACCTCCATGTTTCCCGTGTCTGCAGAGAAACAAGAAAGACATAGAATATGAAAACATGTGATTATTTTCTGTTTTCTTCATCTGTTGTTGAATAGAGAGAGGCCAGTGATTCACCACAGCACTGACATATGCAGCTGCAGGGCAGAGAGCAGTCCAACAGAGATAAAAGAATTTAAGACAAAAGAACAAATGTGATGGTGATGAATTGGCAAAATTACTTTTTGCCAATTCATTACTACAGACTCTGTGAGGAGGACCGACCATTGAATGTCAAATGTTTTCGTCTGACATGAGACGTGTTGACAATTTCTGAACAAATATTTTAATAAAGGAAATACTGGCAGGCTTTTCAAAGTGGGCAGTTGTTTTTTATTATGCCACGACAATATTATAATATGTTATGAGTATTTAAATGATTATATTCCAAAGGAATAAAAATTTCTTTTTTTTTACAGCCGCCAAACATTGTTTAATTTCATCTCTATGATATCAGATGTTTGGAGATGTCTGGGCACAAAATTAAAAATATACAAATGGAGAATGTATGGATGTGTTTGAGTCCAGAATCAGGTTCACACTCAGCGCCAACAGTGGACATTACCAGGAGCCTGGCAGTTGAAGACTTCAGGAGCAAACAGGCATCGTCCCGTCTCCTCCGCAATGTAGGCGTAGTCCAGCTGCGAGAGGCCGCTGACCGCAGGCAGGAAAAGGTTCCACAGACCGACTTCTCTGGCTCTCACCTGCCCAAGAGAACAGGAAGGAAGAGAGCGAAACGGCAGGACAGAGGAGAACAGAAGATGAAAATGCAACAGAAGTGAACAAAAGGAACGATATAGAGGATGAAAATAATATGGAACAGAACAGGACAGAAGATTGAACAGGATAAATCAGGAGAGAACGTAAGATGATAATGGAACAGAACAGGACAGAACAGAATACCATAAAGGGTGTGTGTTATTTGACAACTTCGTTAAACTCTGATTTTGTTCAAGGAAATTTCATGCATGTGGAACAAATCCCAACATTTGTCAAAAATCGTTTTTTTTTTTACTATTTAACCACAGTTGCTACAGGCTACTGATGTGTGTATGTGTATGTGTGTGTGTGTGTGTGTGTGTGTGTGTGGGGGGGTACTTAGATTAAGATGACAGTAGGCTCTAAACAGATGCTCTGTATTTTTTCCTCTCCATAAGCAGCAGGACACACGTCAAGAGAAAACCCACCTTCAAGTCTTCGATGATAGGGGCTGTGTGCCACCTCTGTGGAGACTGAGCATGTTGGGTGTAGTACTCTTCAACCTCCTGGTAATAATAATAAAAAAAAAAACACTTCAGTAGATCCATCAACAAGTCACACGACAGTGGAACTTTCACTGTCCTTGGAAAAACATCAGAATGCAACAGAATTTTTTCTTTTTCAGTTTGTGAAGGTGCAATATGAACGTCCATCGCCGGTTGGCATCACCATGTTCTGGAACTAACCTTCTGAGCAGGAAGCACATGTTTCCTCATGAAGTCCTTCACCTGCTGGAGAACTGCCCGACCACTGGCCGAGTGCTGGAAGAGTCCATCTTCTCCTGGATCAGTGAAAGAGCTGGGGGGCAGAGAAAACCTGTTACACAATGGAAAGGAGGTCACATGACCAGTAGTATTTTGTGATGATTAATGCTGGAGTACACAGGGATTCAACACTAACCCCTGTCCAAGCTGCAAGGCGACTGTGGCCAAGGGCTCAACACAGTCTCTGAACTGCTCTGCGTTGGGTGCACTGGCATTTCCCAGTAGGTGACGTGCATAGATTCCCTGGTGCAATGACAATATATATAAATAAAAACATTTTTTTGGTGTAAGGTAAGTAAAGGGTTAGGGTTAATATCAACAGGTAAACTGTGGTTGTAGGTAATATTTCTGATGAATCTTCTAACTTCTATCTCAACTCTTGAATGCAGGTTCTGAGTCGTCCATGGTCCAGGTTAAAGGGTTTAATTAGGAAACTGGACATCCATCTTTTTGGAAAACGTTTCACATCTCATCCAAGAGGCTGCTTCTCTATAACTGTTAGTGGGGAGTAACAGAAGCTATGCTTTCCAAAAAAACAAATGCCTAAGTAAACCATTTTACCTCTTCAAATTCCTGACTACCAACTCTTTAAAATCCCACCTACTTTCAACTCCTCCAAGCTCCTAACTTTACTAAATCCCAATTCTTTCGTACTGCTAACTCCTTCAAATTCCTCCAAATCCTAACTCTTTTAACACCAACCTGCTTCTAACTCTTCAAACCCCCAACTTATCATTGCCTCGAACTTGCAACTCCTCACTCTTACAACTTCTTCAAACTGCTAACTTATCTTATCTTATAACTTCTTGCAACTGTGCCCCACTCATCACCCCCTCTACCTCCCAACTATTCCAACTCCCAACTAACTAGTCCTGTTTCAAATCCTAACTTCTTCTAACTTTCCCATCTTGTACCTCTTTCAGCTCCAAACCCCTAATTTTCCCAACACCGACCTGCTAAGAAGCCTGGGGTTGTGTTGGTCAGATGGAATGTTAAGGAGTGTAGAGTTATTAATGTGATTGAGGCAGCAGCTACACTGAAGTTTAATAATACCATTTGGATTAGTCACAGACAAAACAAATGCCAAACACTGACCTCTATCTGATAATGTTGGTACTGTCTTTTCCAGTACAAAATCATTGTTTTGGTCATTGATTCCTCTCAAATAATCATGTTTAACTGTATCCAAAACAGATGTAAAGATGCGTATTCCACAGCTTTATTCACCTGAGCAATGGCTGCCATCTTAAAAACAGACAAGGCCAGGTAGAAATCCAGCTTTGGGGAAGAAGACCCGATTCCCCGACACTGCCAGTAGATGGAGACCAGATCTTTCACAGTAGGGATTCCTGCTCATTGGTTGAACAGACAGAGTGGTAAAATGGTTAAACGATTACCTAAAAGAAGAATGTTTCCAGTTGTTTCACCCTCAGACGTTGTCACCTTCTATGCCTTTCAAGCTGCCCATCGTACTGACAACTTGGAGGTTTTTGGGCCAAAAGTGAGGCATCAGGAAGTACGAAAGGTCTGCCAGTGGCTGCCCGGTGGTGGACAGCTCCCAGTCCAGCAAGGCCATTACTCGAGCCTTTCAGGATTCATCAAAATTTACTAAATGGTCTTGTTTTAGCAATGTAATGCACTTAAACAGAGCTTTCGTCTGAGGGGCTGCACCTCGGTTGGATGAAAAATCAAGTTGTCCAGGCGGAAATCTCCATGGACTAGTGTGACCTCATCGTCGTTGGTCGGTAAATTCCTCAGCAGCCAATCAGAGAGATTGTTCATGGCCGGAATGTCCTTGTGGGCTGCAGCAATGTACTGTTTGGTCCAGGTGGACACCTGCACAAGAACGATAGATAAGAACCACATTTACCCTATCACCCCATACAAACAAACAAACAAACAAACATCTTCTAACTTTTATCTCTTCCAACTCTTGAATGCAGGTTCTCTGTCGTCCATGGTCCAGGTTAAAGGGTTTCATTAGGAAACTGGACATTCAGCTTTTTGGAAAACGTTTCACATCTCATCCAAGAGGCTTCTTCTCTATAACTGTTAGTGGGGAGTAACAGAAGCTGTGCTTTCCAAAAAAACAAATGCCTAATGCAAACCATTTTACCTCTTCAAATTCCTGACTACCAACTCTTCAAAATCCCACCTACTTTCAACTTCTCCAAACTCCTAACTTTACTAAATCCCAATTCTTTCTTACTGCTAACTTTAAAATCGTCCAAATCCTTACTCCTAACTCTTTTAACACGTAACTACTTCTTACTCTTCAAACCCCTAACAAAACAAACAAATACAAACAACAAGGTGTTGTTTACCTGTCGCTTGCAGTAGCCTGGTCCTCTCCCATATTTGTCAAGGTCCAGTGATGTCAGGTCAAGTGAGTGCAGCTTTGCTAAAAGCTCCACTGCAGCCACATACAAGGCGGTTCTCTCAGCTGCACTCAGTCCTGGTAGACGAAGGTCCCTGAATATACGACCCTGGTCACAAACATTCCCGGTTCACAAGCGTTCAAGGAGTTTTACTTCAGTTAACGTAGTAATATTAAAAGCAATGATGCTATGGGTGCAGCAGAAGCACAGTAGACATTCACAGACTGGCCTATTATACACTGCTGTGTCAAAGGTAAATACAGATCAAGTAATGTCTGAAAAAAGTAAACATTCACCTTCACATGTTCCATCAGGTAAAACTCTGTTCCAATAACATCCACATCAGCGCAGTGTAACAAAGGCTGAGGTACAGGGAAGCCTGCAGTGAACAGTGCCTTCTGTACACGGTATTCACGGTCAACCTGCAGGTTAGACGACAGGACACATCACATTGTGTTTGGGAAAAAAATTTTGACACTAAGTGGGTTTTAGAGCTGTGGTATGAAATAAACACTTCTTTTAACAATTGGTCATGTTTACAAATTGGTGGCTTTTTTGAGAACAATTTTTGGACCAAGTATTTTGAAGAGAAAATATGTCTCCTTCTGTCGCCCTCTTCTGACCAACTTAGAAATAACGAAACTATTTTTCAACGAGCTGTCCAACTTGGTGTCAGTTTATTCAAATTGTACTTTTGGGAGCAGATTTTTTGTTATTTACCTTGTGAGCTCCTGGCAGCAGCTCGCCCGGAGGCTTTTTCCTGAGAACGTAACTTTTTGACGGCGTCGACAATAGAAAAGTTGGGTTTGACTGACCAAAGCTGCACAAACGACATCAACATCAATCATGACAACGAGCTGTTTTACAGTAATATTTAATAAAGTGCAAAGAAATTAGGCGCGTTGTCTGACCTGTACTGTCTGACGGTGAGACCACTGACATTGATCTTATCAGACAAATATCTCTGAAGTTTAACAACATCGAACTGGTGTTGTTTCCGTACAGGACTCGTTAGTTCGTCCATGACATGAAGCTACAGAAACCTTTCCTGGTAGCTACTGCTTCTGGTAACACATTAAACTGTTGGTAACGGACAGTGGACCCGATTTGCAGAACCTGCCTGTTTTAAGACGTGTCCATTTGCGCTTGCGCGTACTAGCCTTTTCGTACATCGATTTACGGCAACTCCACCTGATCAAACTTTCTTTAAGCAAGCCTTGTTTACAGCGATGCAAAATAACAAAAGGGAAGAAGCATTAGCATAATGAAGAATGAAAGTTTTTTTTTACTACGATTATACTTTATATTATTACACTATGATTTCTAGTATTTTACAGGTGATTTAATTATAGGGGTTTCCTTAAAAAAAGCACAATATTTTGATGTATACTTCTTTGGAGTTGGTGACGGACTGTTACTGATGGTGCACGTCAACGTCACGTCATTAAAGTTATTAAATTTAACACATAAATATTGAGATTTTTTTTACTACTGATTTCAAGCCTTCACCGAAAAAATAAAGACAAATATAGCGTCTCATATCACTCGCTCACAACGTAGGAACAGTTCACCATCGTTGCACCTTGTTTTCTGCCCGGACCTTTTGTGGAGGAACACATCTCTGACAGCTGACTGGAGCTGTGCAGACGTGTACTTATCCAGCTGGTTCAAAGTTGTGTTTTTCAGTAAGAATATTCACAGGAATTCAAAGGTTGTGTTGTATTTTTCTGGAGGATTATTTTGCCACAAAATGGCGACAGTGGAGGAACTGAAGCTGCGGGTCAGAGAGCTGGAAAACGAACTCATTAAGTGTAAGCAGAAGCAGTGTGCCATGGAGGATGCTCTACACAGACCCAGGATCGAGAAGATGAGTGCCGAGGTCGTGGATTCCAACCCTTACAGGTGGGTTTTAACACTCTTGCTATGTTTAATGAATCTTCTGGGATTTTAATCTCAGTTTAGCTGACTGCGCTAACGGGGCTCCGCCTAATGAGTCATCCAGCAGTACGGATAGAGGCAGTTCGACATCAGCAACTCACCTCACATTTGTTTTCATTCCAGTCGGTTAATGGCCTTAAAAAGAATGGGCATCGTGGATGACTATGAGGTACAGTGGCTTTGTCATTAAAATATCTCCATTAGTTAGCTACATTAATCTACGTATGTATATGTAAATATGTTTATATATACACGGCATGGTCTTTATATACATACACTCACTCACTCACTTATATATACTTTTTTCCCCAACAGAAAATCCGGTCATTCACTGTGGCTGTGGTGGGTGTTGGCGGTGTTGGCAGTGTCACAGCTGAAATGCTCACTCGATGTGGCATTGGTAAGGTAATAAGGACCCTTTCTCTCATCCACCTGTGCTTCCAGTTGACTCCTCAGTTTGTCCTACTCTCAGCTGATCTCTGTCACCATAGCTGCTCCTCTTTGACTACGACAAAGTGGAGCTGGCCAACATGAACCGATTATTCTTCCAGCCTCACCAGGCAGGACTTAGCAAAGTGGAGGCTGCTGAACACACGCTGAAGTAAACACACAAAAAGTAAAATAACTATATACATGTTTGATCTACTTTTCCTACGAGTTGTCACTTTCTCCCTGAACAGAAACATTAATCCAGATGTGTTGTTTGAGACTCACAACTACAACATCACCACAGTGGACAATTTCACTCATTTCATGGATCGGATTTGGTAAGAGTCACTGCGATTATAAGGTGTCAGCCAGCTGGAGAAGTTTGTCACAATAACCCACTACAACATTCTATTCCTTCTTAGCCATGGAGGGCTGGAGGAGGGGACACCGGTCAACTTGGTCCTGAGCTGCGTGGACAACTTTGAAGCCAGGATGGCCATCAACACCGTCAGTAAATCACTATGGCAAACATTAATTTTAACGTATATATATTTACATCAATTTTCTGTTGTCTTCATCTCCCTGTCTGGACCAGGCATGTAATGAACTGGGCCAAATCTGGATGGAGTCTGGAGTCAGTGAGAACGCTGTGTCAGGACACATCCAGCTCATCATCCCCGGAGAGACGGCCTGCTTTGCTGTACGTCTACATGGCCAAACTCATAATTTACACAAATTATAAAGCTTTTACTTACATAAATAAAATAGGGGTTTTCTACAAGGAAATTAATCATAAGAGTCTATATTATTGGCATAATTCTGTTCAATTCTCTTGTAGTGTGCACCACCCCTAGTGGTGGCAGCCAATATTGACGAGAAGACTCTGAAAAGGGAGGGAGTTTGTGCTGCCAGCTTACCAACAACCATGGGTGTCGTTGCAGGAATCCTGGTTCAAAATGTCCTCAAGTAAGAATGAATTGGTACCAACAACAAATTGTGAACAAAATTAGTGCATACTGTGCAAGACAGGTGGAATTCATGAAAGACAGTCACATTACAGGGGTTAACATCTTGTGCTTCATTTTGCCTTTGTTAATATTTTTGCTTTGTTGTTTTGGTGCAGTTTTGTTGGCATATGTAGTAAATAATTACACAATTTTCCACCTTAACTTCCCATGGAATTTTTTCTCCCCTTTGCTACCCCCAAGCATGATCCTGTTGTGTTCCGTAGGTACCTGCTGAAGTTCGGTAGCGTCAGTTATTACCTCGGCTACAATGCCATGCAGGACTTCTTTCCCAGCATGGCCATGAAGGCCAACCCCCAGTGTAATGACCGTCACTGCAGGAGGCAGCAGGAGGAGTTCCAGGTCTGTGTTCATGTTTTAAACTGAACAGTACCTCATATGTGCCTGTCTGACTTGTGGTTTCACTACAGAAAAAAGAAGCCCAACGACCTAAGGTGGAAGTGATGGAGGAAGAGGAGGAGGAGGTGGTGCATGAAGACAATGAGTGGGGTGAGTCTTGATCTAGTCGTTAATGTGGGGTTAAAATGTGCAGTGTTGCCATGAAACCTGTTTTTCTATACAGGTATTGAATTAGTCTCAGAGGTGACTGATGCTGAATTACAGGCTGCAACAGGGACGGTTCCCGACCTCCCTGAAGGCATCACGGTGGCCTACACCATTCCTGTTGAGGTAAGAACTCGTCCACAATTCATTGATCTGACTGTGTCACTAACACTCACTCCCTTTAGTGGTTAACATTAGCAACCAGATTGATCTTAATACACTTGAAATTGGGGAACTACCAACAGAGGGCACCATTCTGTTTTATACACTTAGCTCTCCATTCGCAAATTGTGTTTTCATTCTGTTCTAATTTTGTTGACAAACCTGGAGTTGTTTTTCTGTCACGTGTTTATTTTTGGTGTTTGTCTGAAGCAGGATACGGCCAGAGGAGAGACGGTGGAGGAGACGGAGCAGAGTTTGGAGGAGCTGATGGCTCAGATGAGGAAGTTGTAGATAATTTGGTCAAGTCAAAACTACACCCAGACCCGAAGTCCTTGATGTTTATGGTCTGGAGAAAAGTCAGAGACTGGTTCCGTTGGCATGGTGAGAACTAACAGAGAGAGGTGGAGACTGTAGCTAATGTTGTTCTATTAGTGATTGTTAAAAACAGTCACTGATATACAGACAAATTCATTCACTTGGTTCATCAAAACTGCATCATGTTTAAATCTTTGGCTGATAAAATATTTATTAAAATGAGTAGTAGATATTGAAAAAATGTTGGCTTTGTTTTTCTATCCCTATACATTTTTATACACATGGCATTTGAGTACATCACAGTCATAAGGTAGTATGTTTATGTATAGTCCAATAAATGTTCAAGATATATATTTGGCAGTGACATAACACTAGAATGTCTGGGATTTCAAAACTACTAGAAGGCCCTCTAGTGGTCATCCTTACTGTTCGTTTTTGATACAACTGATAATGATGTTTTTGATACAACTGATAATGATTGAATTCCATCTGAGTCCTGGAATTGTCTTGTCTTTTTTACTTCAAACCCCCTCCATCTCACTACACTTATGTATACAACATGAAAATTTATGACTGCAAACAGCTGGTCAAAAATCCAAATAATGCTGTCGAGCGGGTGTTTCATTTTAGTAAAACTCTTAATTTGAAAGGCACACTCGGCTGAATAAAATCAGTATGTTGCGATTTTTCAAAAGATTTTTTTTTAATTTTTTTCAGAAAATTAATTTGCTTGGTTTGAATTCTATGAGAGTGGGTCGTGACTTAATGACCACTTGAAAAAATGTGGGTCCCAGAGTGAGACCAGTTGAGAACCACTGTTCTAGAGCACCATATTTTTCAATAGACTCAAGATCTTTCCTCTTCTGAAATTTCTGCATACAATTAGTCAAGCAGCAGTTTTGGCAGAGCTCTAAGGCTTGGACAGTCAAATTTCTCCTTCTTCTTTCATTTTGTTGCGTCAGACACTAACACACTCCCCTGCCCAACATAAGAGCTCAGTTGTAGGCAATAAATATAGCAACCAGACGGCAACGGTCACTTTGACAGTTGTCAACTGGGCTGACCAGGTAGAAAACAATAAGAATAGTTTAAAAATATATTGAATATTAAAAGTAATTCACGAAGGGTCATAGCTCTAGGGTTTTATATGTTAGTTATTGATTATGGATTTTTCAAAACGTTCAAAATGACCACTAGAGGGCATTATAGTATCAACAGTGGTGACTATGAACCGCTTCAAAAGTTAAAGAACCTCCCTCTGCTTATGCTGATGTTCTACTGCTTCAATAACAATAAATTCAATTGTTTAAACCTGAGTGAATTCACAGATTAATACAGAGGGATTACCAATCTTGGAATAATCCTTTCTGTCCCTTGGTTGTACCTGTTGATTGAGTCCCGTGGGGTGTCAGAAGTGACTGAACAAAGGAAGGGAATGTTGACACCGTCACCTCTGGACATGTGTGATGGGAGCAGGACCCCTCAAACTGAAGGTGTCCCCACTGGAGGAGTGACGTGATGGGGCATTTCCACACACCAGCGATGGCTCCGCCTCCCTGATCTCCATGGCTCGTTTGTAGAGCTCGGCTGCCTTCTCGAAGTCGCCACGCTCGTAGCTATTGAAAAAGAAGGAACAAGAAAACATCAATTTAATTCAGACAAAGATTTAATGGTAATGGTGTTGAGGATGAAGAGGCCGTCACCTCAGCACGGCTAGATTCTTCAGGGTCTCTCCAACTCTGGGGTGAGATCTCCCCAAACTGTCCTCGTAGACTCTCAGAGCACGCTCATACAGAGGCAGAGCCTCGCTGTGTTTCTTCTGCCAATACCAGACACACACATTCAGTCAATCAGACAACCAACCAACCAGTATATATACTTTTAATTATATATAATTTCCCGAAGGTTATCTATCTAGAACAGTGTCCTTTTAACAAAAGAAAATTGCCTTTCTTCAGAATGAGTCATGCTCCAGTCACTGATGGTGATTTTTTAGTTATATAACTTGTACAACATATCCCTGACAACAAGATCCATAGACTTTGGTAAGCAGTTAAAGAAAATAGCATGTAAAATCCAACATGTTTTTGATGTCTTTAACATTTTTTCTCAGTGTCCTCTGAGACAAAAATCAGTGCTCACCTTCCCTTCACCTGTATAAGTCCCACTATGCTGTCTGGCAAGGTTAGGGTTAAAATGTCTGTTGTATCTCCAGTGTATTTTATGGTCTTTCTACAAAGTATGAGACAAAATCTCTCTACAAAGTCTCTACAAAATAAGGCATAGAGTCTCAGGTGAGTCAGAGCCCTCACCATCTGACAGTAGATCACAGCTAAGTTGACCAAAGCCGTGGCCACACTGGGATGTTTGGGACCAAAGCTCTTCTCCCTGATGTCCAGAGACAGTTCATACAGTGGCACAGCCTTCTCCAACCTCCCCTGAACAGAACAGAGCGTCACAGATAGGAAACAGCAGTGGATTGCATGTGTCAGGAGGAGCAACGATCTGATGGTCTCACTCTGCGTTTGTACAGCATGGCCAAGTGCTTGAGGGTGTAGGCTAGAGATGGGTGGTCAGGAGACAAGGCCTTCTTCCGAATGTCCAGCGCCCTCTCATACATGTCCTCTGCTGTCTCGTAATCCCTTCTCTCACTGTGAAGGGCAGCCAAGTTGTTGAGGGACTGAGCACAGTCTGGATGATCTGGACCCAGAACTCTCTGACGCATCTCCAAAGAGCGGCTCAGGAACACCTTCGCTGCACTAACAAGATGGGAGAAGATGGAAACATTCTTAGAACAGTAGATGGTAGTCACTGAATAGGCAGCTAGTGGTGATTAAGTCAGTGGTCAGTTAGTTGGTAGACAGTCAGCAGAAAGTTCCTTGGCAGCTATTTAGTGGACAGATAGTCAGCGTACAGTTAGTCAGTGGACAATTAGCGGTCTGTCAGTCAGTGGTCAGTTAGTTGATCAGTTATTCAGCTGACAGTCAGTGCACAGTCACTGGCCAGTCATTAAGTGGTCAGTCAGTGGTAAGCTGGTCAGTTTATCAGTTGTCAGTTCATCAGTTCTTACTCCAGATTGTTTTGGAGGTAGTACAGAACACCCAGCTCATTTAGAGTTCTAGCACAATCGGCAGAGTCTTTCCCGAGGGTCAGCTCCTCCAGCTGCAGCGCTCGACGCCTCAACAAAGTGAAGCCGTACTGAAAAACAGCATTGAGACGTGTTAGCTGCTTCCAATTGACGGTGACATCACAAACTGTCAGTAGAAAAACAAGTTCACCATGTGACCCTTCTGACGTGCAGTTTTCTGACGAATCTTCACTGACCTCTTCCTCAGACGTTCTGCCTGTTCGTATCTAGTGAGAAAATCAAAACCAGCTCAGGTGTAATGAAAATATTTACCAGACAGAAAAGGTGGAAATGTTAGGTCAACATTAAACTGCTCCTTACTTATTCTGTTTCTGGTACAACACAGTGAGTGACTCCAGCTCCCGGGCCACGCTGGCATGCTCAGCGCCGTAGGCATTCTCACTGATCTCCAGGGCCTGTTTGTACAGCTGCTCTGCATTACCGTACTTCTTCCACTGGACATACACGCCGGCCAGCTGATGGAGAGAGCGTGCCACGCTGGGATGGTCCGGGTCTAGTGCTGTCTCTCTAATCTCCAGGGACCTCTGCAAAGGGGCTACAGCCTGCAAGAGGAGACAGACAGCGGGGGCTGCTTTTAATTGGCTAAGATGCTAGCTTGGATGTGAAAAAACCAACAGACTCTTGGAGTGCCAGGTGGCAGCATTAGTGTTTTCTCACCTGACTTGGGAGGCCTAGGTCTTTAAGGAAGCGTCCCAGAGTCTCGTAGAGATTGGCCAGCCTGGTCATGCCGTCTTCATTTTCACAGCTCTTCTCATAGTGTTTCAAAGAGTCAAAATACTCATTGGCCATGGAACTCTTGTCCTTGCCTACATACTGCCAGTAGGCCAGAAGCTCCGAAAAGTGGCCCCTGCAGAACAGAATAAGGCATCATTCGAACTGAATGGAAGATCTAAAACTAGGTCCAACAAACTCCAGAACTATGTGACAGGACTTCAAAATAAATACTGTAGGATGTTGAATTATGGACCTACATCCCTACAAACAAACATAAGATCTTCTACAGTAGACCTTCTACAGTTGATCTACTGTAGACAGGTGAGCCACAGTGGATCTATAGTAGACTGTGTACAGTTGATCTTCTACAGTAGACTCTACTGTCAATTTACAATGGACAGTTTACAGTCGATCTACCCTAGAAGGTGACTAGTGTAGAAGGTGTGAATGATCATTTAACTGCTGAATCACTCCTTCACTTCCTGTTGACCCAGGCGCAAACCATGTCAGTGTCATGTTGTGAACTATGTCCTCATCTGTTGAAGACATTTTAGTTCTTACCGTTTGTAGAGATTCTGGGAAACAAAAAGGTTGAGGAGGCTGAGCTGGAGTTTGGACCTGTCTTCTTGCTGCTGCAGCAACCAGGGAAGCTCATCAGCCACACGCCAAGTCACGCAGTCCTGGCTGCACACACAGACACACACACACACTTTTAGCTGCCCTGTGACTTGTCAGTTTTCCCACAGACAAAGAAAACTTCACCTTAGTTGTTGGCTGAAATAATGGACCAGTTTTTCCCTGTAGGTGACAGTGTTGCTACCTCCACCAAGGAACTCCAGCCTCACAGCTTCCCAAGCCTGACAGAAGTCCACACACAAACACACCACTGGTTTCTATGATATGGACTTTTTAGATCATGTGATTGGACCTGAGGGGAGGACTAGCGACCTGCAGGTGCAGAAACCTGATGAGACCACATCGCAGTGTGACAATGCACAGTCGGCTCAGACGATGCAGCATGGAGGATAGCACAGCCAAGTCCAGGTCTGGGAACAGATCAAGGACCTCTGACTCACTCACTCCGTTATGGCTGGCACAGACAAGACATAGAATCTGGAAGAAAATGAAGCAAGCAAGACCAGGATCTTCATGTATCAAAGATGCATAAGATTTTATTGTGATAAAGTGTGCATTTATTGCGACAACGTATGATTAATGGGTTAGAGTTGGAGTTAAAGGTAGCTTTAGAGTTTGGGTTAGGGTTACTGCTGCAGTTGTTAATACCATTTTATTTAAAATGGGTTGTCTAATGAGTTAATTTACATTACAAGCTGTATTTCAGTATTAATACTAGGTATCGTCAAAGGCACGCAGCCGTGCGTTGCAAAAACGTAGTGGCAACTGGCGCCACCCAAATCATAATGCACCATATTGTGAGCCCTTCCTGTGGTAAGCGAGCCCACAAGAGGTTATATGGGTCGGGACGGTGCTATGCTCAGAACACCAAATCTGAAGCCTTGCGGACCCAAATCCGCTTCCTTAACCACTATGCCACCACTGGCGACCATTTACATGATCGTTTTTTTGTTTTGAGTGGACATGAAAGTGGGCGTGGAAAAGGTCCTAAGGTGCTAAGCGTAAGAGGGTGCTTAAACTTAGCAAATAAAAAAGCCTACCTCTTTCATAATGTGGCGCTCTCTGTCTTTGCTGAGGGAGCTTAGCGCCACCTTGAGGGCCAGGCGATACAGTGACATGGTGTCCATACACTGCAGAAATTGGTCCATGCTTTTGTCCTGTGACCAGCAGGATCTGCTATTGAGCACCAACAAGGTCATATCAACAAAAGAAGAGACGAAACAAAGAAATAGTCGGAATGTTTGATTTCTGGGCAGTTTACCTTTGAACTCATTGTTTTACATCATGCATCATCTTTTCATATATAAGAAATCAAACAAATGTTGATGTAGAACTGAGCAACTGGTTCAGACCAACCTCATGATCATCCTTGACAACAGGGTGACGTACAGTGCATTGCAGGTGGTTGCTGAGCGACAGTGTCTTTCAAGTTTCTTTTCCTGTACCAACAATAAAGTGGTGTATTTACAACATGATGTCAGGTGACAGACACGCACAAACAAACAAACATGCCAATACTCACATGGTCTCTGCTCAACTTTTGGTCGACAGTCTGACACTCGGTGTTGACCAGGCTGCGGACCTCTCTGGGACTCAGAGGATCCAGGTGGAGCGTAGGCCACAACCTAACACATGGACTGCTGCAGTATCAGTGGGATTCAAACACCTTAGGACACGTTAAGCACAGTGTATGTGCACTGACCTCCAGGCCTGCGGACATGTCTCCACATTGACCGACACCACCACCCGGACGTTGACAGGCAGGGGGTCGATCAGCCACTTCATGTGTCGCTCTGCTTGCTGAAAATATAATTTATTTACAGAAGTTTGAGTTACAGAGATTAAACTGTTATGGTGAGAACCTGGTTGTCAAGGAATTGAGCTGTAAAGATCAAAGCCTTTTTGTGTACCTTGCTTACATGTTGGAGCCCTGATAGTACCAGTTCAAGTGATGTAAACATCCTTGTTTTAATTTTTTTGTCATTAGGCATTTAGTGAACAGCTCTTTGTCAAAACAGCCTACAGACTGTTTGCCTTGGAAGACCCTACCCTGTTCTACCCTGTTGCCCCAGGCAACCTAGCTCCTAAGTTCATTCAGACGCTAAAATCTACCATGTTAAGGTGACAATTCTGGGTATTCCTGATCTTAGTGTTATGCCCATGACCTGGCATCAGATAAGGGAATGAAGATAGATGCATCTCTAGCAAAGCTTGTACCTGGATTTGGTCAATGGAGTCGATGATGATGATAATGTTGCCTTGATGTCTTGCTGAAAGTCTTTCCAGCCAGCGTGGAAACTCCTCCAAAATCTTACTGGGGTCCATGGACAGACCAGAGATGGACCAGAAATGCTGCAGCAGCTACAGAGAAAATCAAGCAAACAACCAGTTTAGCAGGACTGTTGCTGTAATACTGACATGAAAAAGTCAGACAGTATGGTGTACTTTCACAGTGAGGCGTTTGATGATGAGAACAGGCTCGGAGCTGCTGGACAGAGGACGGCCCACAAAATGGTAGAGGAAGAGAGTGTTGGGAGAATGTTTCTGCTGCAGCTCCATCCTGGAGGAGAAGACAGAATGGTCAGGGGACGACCACCACCAAACATACTCACAGTTCTTGGAGGCACCACTACCATTTGGAAAGCAGGAGAGATTTTCCAGATCCAGGACCACCAGACACCAGCAGGGGAGGAGTGGGGGGCGGGGCAGCTATCATGTCATTCAGACGGTCTATGTACTGAACAGAAGAGGAGAAGACAGGGTCAGAGTAAAAAGTCAAACACTCTTAGTTGCCCATCCTAGTCCTGTAGTGCCCCCACCCTCTGAAAGCCCAGCTGTGTGGTGGAGCTGCTGCAGGCCTGCTGGTAAGCTTCAATCTGCTCCTGTTCATCATGGAGGTCCCACAGAACGTCTCCAGAGTCTTCCTCTCGGCCCTCCTCCATCCCAGAGTCCTTGGAGTCTAGGTCATCTCCTTCAAGGCCCAGCAGCTCCTGTGAGGACAGGACGTGAGTGAATGTCAGAGTTGGGACAGAGGTTTAGGTCCAGACTCACCCACCTGTTTGATGATCTTCTCTAGTTGTGAGAAAATCAGCGCTGCTCCATCCTCCGCAGAGCCAGCATGGTCCACCACCTTGTGGAGGACAGACGGTCAGGTCACAGCCAGGTCATGAGGTTCAGTACGGTTCAGATCTTCTGGGGTTTCACACCTCACCTTGATCTTGCCAGCCTTGTCTGCAGTGTTAATCCTCTCCAGGATCTGCCTGGTAGCCCCACCCAGACACTGGTTCTCTTCAGTCCTGAGGTAGAGCACCAGTGGGCGCCCTTCTGGGTTCTTCACAAACGCCTCCTCACAGTCCTCCACCACAGAGCTACACATACATAACAGACACAGATAAACTTTTTTTTCAGTCAGGGTCACAGAGGATGGGATCTCTCCCAAGGATCAACCCTCGGCTCCTGGCACCTGGAGACGGTTGACTTCAGGAGCAGCACGCACACAGAGCTGCGCTCAATCTCCTGCTTGCGCTCCACAATATAGGAGTCAGCAGATTCCTCTTGGAAACAGACATTGAGGTAGAAATGGCCCAGACCTTCACACCTTCTCCGTAACACGTCTGAATGTTTCTGAAGAAAGATAAAAAAGGATGGGGGTTACAAAAAAAGCTTTATCTGACCTGAAACCTGTTTTCTGTGTTAACAAACTTACTGATGTGAAGATCTCCACCTCAGCCTTGGTCTCCTGGGTGAAGATCCAGTAGCAGCGGACCGTGTTACTCCACAGTGCCTGAGGGACATGGGGAGCGACCTGGAGCAGGGTGGCCACGGCGGCATCCCAGTCGTCTGACAAAGAAAGCACATAACTGTAGGAGACAGCTGCAGCTGGGATTGATTCCTATCCTGAAGCTTGAACTTTGTCTTCTCACCTCTGCTCACGTTTGCAAACGGTCCTTCCACATCTATCAGGCTGTGGGCGAACTCTGGCCCTCGGAAGGTTTGTTGCAACTGCATCATGCTGCCCATAGAGGGCTCACTTCCTAGGGCACCACCGGTCCAGTATTCACACTGTGTCCCTGCAGCTGTGAAATAGAGCAGTGATTCTCAACTGGTGGGTCCCGACACAAAAGTGGGCCATGGACCCATTTTCAGTGGGATAGAGTGACAAAGTAAAGTGACAAAGGGGAAAACTTTCCATGGGAGTCCTACTAATAATAATTCCTAACATTAATATAAGAGAGAAGCAGCATCTGAACCACTACTGTCTCCCCTGCTGCAGCATAGGGTGGGGAAGGGGAAATGCAGTATATAGTTCAATGATGGGAAAAGTATGTGTCCTCTACATGGAGGATTTTCACTTTTCACAGTGGGTCATAATGTATAAACTCGAATGAAAAAGAGATTCTTGTATGGTTCCAGAAAACTGTCTAGCATTACATCTAAAAGAGCTAAAATAAATGAGCAGCTTCAATCGACAAATACAAAGAAAAATATCTTAGATTTAGCACAAAACTCAGCAGCAACTTAGTCTAGGATGAAATTAGAAACAAGGAAAGTCGGAGCCAGGGAAACCACAGCAGTGGAATGACACAAATGCGTGATGATTCCCACCCGTTGAAATTAGAAATGAGTGGTGCATCCAGGGTTAGAGAGTAGACAGAGTTGTCTCAGAAGGTAATAACTGGTCGTACAATGACATGTTGGTACCAGTGTGAGAGTCTGATAAGATGTCTGATCTGGGCCTCACCAGTGACAGTGGTCTGGTTGTCATCGGAGTCAGAATCGTTGGGGTCGTACACCTGGATTCCCTGAGCCTGCAGCTGCTGCAGTTTAGATTCCAGATCCCTTTTGGCACGGAGAAGATCCTGGATTTCCTTTTCTTTTGTCTCACGGAAAATCTGGGGGTCATTGTGTGGAGAGTTCAGTGACACCAGCGAAAGCATGAGAATCAGAGCTGTGTCTGTTTCAGTTTTTACCTTGAACTGTCGTTTCACTTTGTCTCTGTCGTGTTCAAAGGTGGATGCTCTCTCCATGGCCTGGTACTTGGCTTCCAGAGCACTCTCTTTCTCTCGAAGGATCTTCTGGTAGGTTTTCTGCAGAGCCTGAAAACAAAGAAAAACTAATTTTGAGTTGCTGCGGGGAAGAAGCGGACCCATAGTTATGTGGTTTCATTTTACCTGCAGTTCCGCTCGCAGCCTCTTGTTCTCCTCGTCCAGTTTGGCTTCCTTTTTTTGCATGGATGAGATCTCATTGTTCTTGCTCACACGAAATATTTCATATTCCTTCCGTAGCCTCTCATATTCTGCAGCATACTCCAGGTCCACCGAACCAGTGGACTTGAAGCTAGCTCCGATCACCCGGGGTCCTCTACGGAAGGAGCTGCGAAGGAGTCTAGCTTTGGGTTTCACCTCCACTGGAATCTCACATGCCTCCCCGCCGTCACCTCCATAGCCATCTTCAATTACTTCTCCTGGGCTGACCAGAGAGGACGCTGTGCCCATGACAGAGGACTGACTCAACCTTCTTGGAGACCCATGTTTGGTCAGGAACAACAAACTGGACTGAGCGGAGGACTGGTCTGGACCAGGGACTGAATCGGACTAAGTGCACGACAAGGTCTGGATCATGAACTAGACTGAGGAGTGACTACACTAGTCACTGGACTGAGGACTGCACTGAAGATTGGGCCGGGGTCTGCAACAGGTACTGAACAAGGAGATTCACAGCTCAGAGGCCAGAGCAAGGGTGTGGCATGAAAACATTTTTGGTCCCGAAAGGAGGTGATATGAAATAATTGAGACTCTTTTCTACAGTGAAAAAACTCTTTGGGTCAAAGATGCAAAAAGGTTAAACTACAACCGTTTAAAACATATGTTTCATGTACGATTATCCTGCTGGTGCCTTCGGAGCTGGTTGGATTTTGAGGACGCACAGAAAGCCTCCGACCTGAGGGACACTGACAGACTGACACTGCTGAATAACAAAAGTTGGAAACACTAACAGTTATTTCATCAACTTTATCGCCTTATAATAAACGTAATCAGCTCTGATTCACACGTTGGATATACTTTTTCCAAAAAAAGTTGGCACTGGCTGTTCCAAGTTAGCCAAAGTTAGCGAAAAAAAGTTTTACGACTCGTTCGGTTCCAAACATAATATACAGTTTCTGTACAACTGGAATTAAACGAACTTTGAACCTTACACTGAGCGCTACGCCTCCTGTCGTCGTTAGAAAATGAAATAAAACTAGACTTTAACCAATAAAAACACTCACGGTACGCTCCGTGGACAGCTTCTTTCTGGCTGCCTTGGTAACGAGTCATGACACGGAAGGCGCAGCAGGACAAACTTAATAAAAAGGCGAATAACGACGAAGCCTGTCGGATGAAAATTAGAGGTGGTTGTCTGTTGTTTTTTGTTTTGTTCACAGTTCGCAATTGAATAAGGGACTGAGTTGACGACAGCAGAGTTGGTTTCTCTGTTTTTCCTGAGTCGTTTTTAATTGTTTTACATAAAATCTCGGATATTTCACGTTTACATTTAGTGACATTGTGAGGGTGGGGGGAATATTTTTTATTATTATTTTGTAGTACACGGTTTGAACATTGAGTTAAAGATGCTGAGGTTCTCTTTAGGGGTGACTAGGATGAACAGGATCAGGAATTAAGTGATTTGGAGACCACACAGACAGGAAGGTTTGGAGAAAAAGTTAGAGAAGCTAGATTAAGATGGTTTAGACATGTTCACGGGAGGGACAGTGGTTGTATTAGTAGAAGAATGCTAGAGATGATAAGTGACGAGCAGGAAGGCCAAAGAGGAGATTTATGGATGGCAGCGAGAGAGGACATGGAGGTAGTTGGAAGGTTGAGAATGCAGAAGACAGGGTCAAATGGAAATTATTGACTTGCTGTGGAATAAAAACCCTGAAAAAAGGTACAAGCCGAATGGAAAAGAAAAAGAAGACACGGTTGGAACATTGTTATGAGGTTCCCTGAACGCACTCTTGTGATGCACATGTGCAGGGTGTGTTTGTACAGTGTAAGGCAGTTCAGCGTGTTCAGAGTTCTGTTGGTAACTATGGAGCCAGATTCTAAAAAAAAAGAATAAATGCACTAGCACTGATCCACAAATTAATTTTTGAGGAATTCACAAATGTTTTTTAATAAATAATACACAAACATTGATTCACAAATGTATTTAGAATAATTATAAATGAACTGCACTGCGTCTGGAAGCGGCAATGCTTAGTGTTTGGGTGTAAGTATTATAAACTTATGTCTGAGGCAGTGTCTGTTGTTGCCACGCCCGTGTATGATCCCAAAACTTGTCCGGTTGTCTTCTCAACAATTACTTTTTCTGGGGTCTGATGAGTTTTCACTTTGTGTGCCTTAACCTGGTGTTTGGTACATCCTGCAGCGCTAGTTCTGCTTACCAAAAGTGGCTCACATTCCTCCCCTACCTCCAATCCTTACCCATTCAAAGTTTGAGATTAGGTTGAGATTATTTTAGCCCCAAGACTGCCAGCCCAATCTTTTGCTTTACCCAATAAAACTGCAAAGACTCTTGAGTGCCAGCCCAAAGGGAAAGTTTGGATGTAATCAGCTATTAGATGGTTTGATTAGTTTTTCCCCACCCATACCCAGATCAGATGACCACTTTGCATGTCAGTTTCCTGCGGCTTGGCCAACAGGCATTGTTCACAATGATCTAGGTTCTATAACACTTCACTGCCCCTACAAAGTGGGCGAGAATGGCCAGTGGTGCACCAGGGCGTTCTTGGGGTATTTGTGTGTATATTTTTAAAAAGGTTATTGGGTGAGGACCCAAAGGGAAAGCGGGGGAAAACCAGGCATGCTTGAATGGAAATAAACACCCACCATCTTCCAGGGGAGATCAGAGAGTTGTTTACTTGCCTGGGGTATGTGGTCTTTCCCATTAAATACGACGCTGCCCAGAACTAACGATAGGAGAAGGTCATGGGCAACGGTGATACAAGGCAGTCTCATCCCAGAGAATGGTGGCTTGTTTGCATGTCATCAGCGCCAGAGCCTGCATTTTGGCTGAAGCCTTGGCATGTGGCTTTGGGGCCACCGGCCAGTAATGATCCCTTCCAGGTTCACATACGGAAACCTTGTTACGACTTTTACCTCCTCTACATAATCATAATCATGTTTGATCTTCTTAGCGCTTAACCAGGGCTTTCACTGACTCTGGTGGGGCTGATCCCAAGACCTCACTAAACCATCCAATTAGTAGTACCTACAGGCAGTCAAAGGGCAGTGAGTTTGTGACCCATGATTGCAGGGAATTCCTTGTTTATGGGAAATAATAGCAATCCCCAGTCACTATCATGTTGAGGGTTCAGAAGGTTACCTAGCAACACCTGCTAAACCAGGTCTATCTCAGACCTGGAAAAGTCCAGCATTCTTTTTTCAGAACTTTCCTTGACTACAAAAATTAAAAAGGTTAATTCTTTGTATTTTTATTGCTCAGCAGATCTCAAATTTGGATGCTTTCTAACTATGATGTGTATTACATAAACAATATTTCTTAACTAGCTTATTCACACTTCCATTGCAAAGATCCAAAAAATTACAAGGTGAGAACATTCTCTACAGGTGATTCATTGATGAATAAACCTACTCCACGTAAATCCCAGATACCTGCATTTTTATTTTGATTAATTTAAATTTAATAAAACACTAGTATCTTATTAAAAGTAATTAAATGTTGCAAGTCATTCTACATTTACTCCAAAATGTAAAAACAAGAACAATATTAACACCGGAGTTCTACCTAGAGACGACTGTGTGTGTGCGTGTTATGTAGTTTCTTTTGAACAGGCACTAACTTTCTGGGGAATGTCATCAAAACATTAACTTCCTCAGTTTCATTTGACACCTGTTCATGGCTCTGCTGGTTTAGCTTTTGCTTGTGTATTTACTTCAATGTTTGGTCCAGACAGTGTGGAAGCCCTAGATGTAGGTATCAACCAGAGTCCTTCACAACTTTTGGAAACCCGCCCTAACAGATGTTTTGCAATGAGAAGCGAAGGAGCACTGACGAACTGGACAATGGATATCTGAATTTCTGGCTAATCCTACATGTTCTGACCTACTCTTGAGGGTCACCCAGCAACTTACTGACACATTTTCCCATCACTAGCACTCATTCATTACATATCAAGCTAAAAATAGTGTTGTTTGGGCTCTCAGGGCTTTCAGCAGTCAAAACTGAAAAATATTATAATGCCATACCCTCTGTGAGTCAAAATATAGTTTAAATTACAATTTATAGCAACTTTAGCAAGTGCAAGATACAGGTGAGCCGATTTTATGGCTGCAGTGCAGCATCACAGCCCAACGTGAGGCAGTTAGGATCCAAACTCCACAGTTTCCTCTGTGATGGGCTTGAAGTCGTAGCTTCCCCTCCCATCCATGTGCAGGTAATACTTGAAAACACAGGCAAAGCAGAGTAGAATATAAGTATGGTGGTGCAGTTTTAAATGGCACATGATGCCGAAACAACATAAAAAAGCATTTCTTTTACCTCGTGGTGCTTCCACAGAGACTTTCTATGAGACACTGTGAACAAAGTTATGCCCACCTGGAATTTTAAAGACAAAAAACGTTTATGATAAAAAGTATCATGAAAGAATTAAACATGTTAAAAATATTTGTTAATTAAAAAAATACAGATTATATATTTTCTGCACTGTATATCAGTTTTATCAAATAGTGAATTGTGTACTCATCACAGTCAAGAACCATGGATGACTGAGGGGTGGTGATTCCCTGCAGATTCCCTGCAGCTGTAAACAGCCCCATTGCATGCAACACCCTGAGCTACAGTCTGCTTGGCCTGCCTGTACCAACTGGATGTGTTGTTAATTGATTAAAGTTCACCTTATCTAACTGTTTCATGTCACTTAAAGTGCCTCATGTTCCATAAAATACAGAATTTCTACACAATAGCAACCTTTATTTTAATTTAGAGGCGAAGGCTCGACTGTATCAGAGAAATCTGAAGAGTGACGAAACTGATGCAGCAGAGGGCGCAGGTGAGCACAGATGAAAGTGGCACTTTCAAGGATTTGGAAATTGCTTCTAAGGACTAAACAGACTTGTTGCTGATTTCTTGCAGTTTAACACACTTTAAACTTTTGACCTCAAGGAAACTCTCATTAAAATTCTCACTGTCATTTTTGTGGTATTTAGCACAGCGAAATGCAGTGTATAGCCTGAGTATAGTGCAGTGTATGCAAACTTAAAACCTGGCAGCGGGTGGTTTAGAACGCTGCGGACCCAAGTCTTAACTGCTAGGCCTAAAAACGTTTAACATGCATCGGTGGTGAAGCCGGCACTAAGCCTGTTTGATAAAACATGTTCCCAACGTACTTGCAAGATATTTCAGTGTTCCGTTGGCAGGTTACAGTATTATCATGCATACCTCTCTGCAGTGGCTGTAGATGTAATCCTCCACATCCACACTTACTGCACTGGTGCACTCATCAAGAATGGCAAACTGAGGCTTATGGTAGAAAAGCCTGGCCATCTGAAATAGAAATTGTGAAAATATTACGTTTTTTTCTCATTATCATTAATGACAACAATCCTCCAGTTACACTTAGTGGCAGCAACTCGTACAGCGATTTTTACAGCAGATAAAAAAAATAGTTTCACTTCGCTGGGTGTTGGGAACTGGGGTATTCTACATTCTCGATTCTGATAATTCTGATTATTAAAGATGAGGTTTAAAATGAAAATCAACAAAAATGTGTTACATGAAGTAGGAGAGGAACTCCAACTCTACAGAGGTTGTAACAGTATTATTTTTGACAGGCAGAAGAAAAAGTTAAATGGTTCTTTACAGCCATCCGTTGTTTTTCGCCGCCGCTGAGTACATCCATCCAGTCCTGGACTACATCCCAACTAGCTTCCCTTTCTAAAATGTGACCCAGCTGGACATTATCCAAGTACTCTTTCAATATCTGGACAAACACAAAACAAAATAAAGATATTTAAGGTATTACACAAATGTTGCAAGTCTGAAATGCCAGTAACAACAAAGGGCTTACCTGGTCCGATATGCCTTTTCTCCTCTGATCTTCATAAGTGTCTGGGTAAATAACTTGGTCTCGTAGGGAGCCCAGAGTCATGTAGGGTCTCTGCAAAAAAAACAGTAAAGATATACATTATCTACTGATAACTAAATTCTACTTTGAATAGTTGTTGTAAATGTTAGCTTTTAATTGTTTTATTGGAGGAACTGTGAAAATTATGTTTTTGGTTAGCCATACAGGACATAAAAAATGGTTATTTTGGGTATTTATCATAATAATTTTATATGTTATATAATCTGCCAAATGAAAAACCAAAGTAATAAGGACAAACATAATATTTTTACCTGTGGGACATAGAAGAGCCTTCCCCTCTCAGGTTTTGTCAGTTGTCCCCCAAACAGAGGCCAGAGCTATGTAGAAGAACACCAATATTACTAATAAAAAACATGTAAATGACTAAATAATGAAAACAGATATAAGGGGCGTTTAGGATCTGATAGAAGGGCCTAGTTTAGAAACAGATACATGATGTGTTCATGTGTTCAAGATAGCTAACATGTAAAAGTCATTTATATATATATAG
>JAFBJS010010588.1:16450-30841 GCA_016785265.1 Paraplagusia blochii | reverse complement strand
TAATAATAAGTATATATGTTATATAATCTGCCAAATGAAAAACCAAAGTAATGAGGACAAACATAATATTTTTACCTGTGGGACATAGAAGAGCCTTCCCCTCTCAGGTTTTGTCAGTTGTCCCCCAAACAGAGGCCAGAGCTATGTAGAAGAACACCAACATTACTAATAAAAAACATGTAAATGACAAAATTGAGACAAAAAAAGTTTAGGAACTGATAGGAGGGCCTAGTTTAGAAACAGATACATGAGATGTTCATGTGTTCAAGATAACTAACATGTAAAAGTCATGCATAAAGGCCAATATGTTAAAATGCTTTAAGCTTTTTCTTCAATGGGAAGCTGATGATTACTTTACATTACACTCAGCAGATGCTTGAATCGGAAGCAACAAATTTTAACAAGTTAAGCGGGCTGGATTACAAAGCATCTGGCCCCTAGGACTCGGTTTGCCCATGTTTTTTGTGTTTAATAGAGTGTGGTTGTAAACAGACGCAAATAAATACAAAATGTATTAAATTTAATTAATTTGTTTACAAGAAAAACAAACAACACAAAATGATATACTATAGTAAAATAGTATAATAATAAAAAGACAATACATGACTACCTGATTGCAGGAAAGGTGCTCTAAAGCAGTGGTTCTCAAATGATGGGTCCCCACCCAAAAGTGGGTCATGGACCCGTGCAAAATGGGTTACAAACAGCTGGTCAAAAATCAAACAATGTGAATCAACAGTTGAGCATGTGTTTTATTTATATATAGAGATTTTTTTTATTATTTTGAAAGGCACACGCTGAATAAAATTTTGTCAAAAGAAGTAAGTTTTAAAAAGATTTATTTGCTTGGTTCGTTGAGAATGGGTTGCGACTTAATGGCCACAGGAAACTGTGGGTCCCAGAATAAGAACCACTGCTCTAAAGGAATGAGTACCACTCATAAATTAGCAAGAGAAGGCGTTGAAAATCTATCAGTGACGCATTGAGGAAGTTGGCGAAATTAAGACAGCTTCGTCAGGGGAATTGTGATTTTTTTCCACCATCATGAGCCATTATAGCGCAATTGCATGACTTTATTGTCACACAAAAGTGACAAAAAATTCCAAAACAAACAATCTATTACGACCATGTATGTTTTACTGCAGAGGAAAAGAGAGAAATCAGAATCAGAAAGTTCAAGAGGTTATAAAAATGTTTATAGAGAAGAACATCAGGGCTCAGTCTCCATACATAGTCGCCATGATAAGGCTGTTCTTTTTTTTTTTTTTCAAAGGAACGCAAACTCCTTGTCATTGTGACATTGTGATTCACACCGCTGCACACAACGAAATGTGACCTCTGTATTTAACCCATGACCAAAGGCAGCTTTGAGTGCCCGGGGAGCTGTGAGTGGGGACGGTGCCATGCTCAGTGGACCTCAGTGGTAACTTGGCGGTAGGGGGATTCGAACCGGGGGACTTGCGGACCCTGGTCCGCTTCCTTAACCATTAGGCCTCCAACTTCCACCAACTTCTTCGACAGTGTTATGAAATTGCCCCCCTATTCCTGGAGGCATACTTAACATTAAAAGAACTCAGCATTGAACCAGCAGTGGAGAATCGGAAAATATGGGAAAGGAAGCTGACATGTGAGGGATGGACTACGAGGAAGAATCAGAGGAAGAACCAACAGCTAAATCCTACAGAAATTAGAGCCTATCACTCAAAAACAAAAGAATGGCAAGTTCTGAGTAAAGATGAATTAACAATGACAACACAAAGAGATAAGGTGTAAGAATGTACCTTAGTTAAAGAATACAACCAGGAAAAGTTTTTTGTTGTATAATGATTGAAAATTATGGTTAAAGGCTCAATTTCAATCTTCAAGAAGAAGAAAGTTGACTGTACGGGTTGGTGTGAGTTTAAAGGAGGGGTTATCATTTATGAGGTGACGCAAGGAAATTCCTGGGACATCCAGGTGGACAACTGCTGCTGAACGTCGTGCACTTTGCCCAGAGAGATCTTTCTCTTTACCCAGTGAAGATTGGGAGTGGAGTGTCCCCGAGTCAATAAGCAAGGTTAATGTTCTGTTTAGTTAGTTTCCAGGGAAACCCACTGGAGTTGTGGAAGTGATTGCTCATGTTTGAAAACGTGTTTTTTCTTAGTTATTACTATTCAGTGTTCCCCAGCAAACAATATCTTCAAGGAGACTTAACTAAATAACATAAAGAAAAGGCAGAAGGAAGTTTTTAGTTTCTTTTAGTTCTTTACATGACAGGGGTAAAAAAAAAAGGAGTTTCAATTCTGTGCCAAAAACACTTTTTTTTTATATCAGGGAATACATTGTTGACAATAGGTGCTACATTTGGGTCAAGGGTACACTCAGAAGTGTTATGATGCTGCTTTTACAAATTAAAATTACCCTAGCCTAAATTACAGTTATAACCACGCATGCTGAAGGATTTCTTATAATTGATGGGTATCTCAATTGTGTAAAACCAAAAATGAGAGAAATATCTATTTAGACTGAGGCCCACACCACAAAAAACTAAAATATTGTGCAATGTGATTGAAGAACTGGGGTTGGCTGATAGAGTTAGAAACAGCCCAGTAAGCGTGACTATGCCTTTTTCTTAATAGTTTATAAAAGCTACTCCAGAATAAATATTTTGTCTGGTGAAAAGAGATACCTACAAGGTTATGAACTGTCATATTAACCCAATCACGGTTTCTGACCATGTTCCAGTGGCTATGTCGACATATGCAGAAAATGGAAGCAACCTAAACAGTGGAGACTGAAACTCTCTCCTCTGAATCATCCAGACATAGTTTAACTATATACAGAAGAAACGGAATAAATATTTGAATCAAAATTAAAATGGGAAAGTCTTGTATCCATTTTATGGGAATCCGCTAAAGCTGTGTTAGGGGGAAATTAATTGTTTTTTCTTTCCAAATTAAAATAAAAGACAGCAATAGTTCAAGTTGAGTTAATGAAACGCACAGAGGAGAGGGAAAAGGGCATAAAAAGAGAAATGAAGTGTATGCTTCACTTATAAATCTCTAAGCCAATTTAAGCAAACAATAAGTGACTTATTACACACAAAGCAGGGGGGCATTAGGATTGTCTAACCAAAAATACAATAAATCAGGAAATAGGGCCAGCATGATGTTAGCATTTAAATTATGTAAGGCACAAGCAGTGTCATAGATAGAGAATGCTATTACAAAAAAGACAAAAACAAAACAATGACATCATCAAAATAATTTGGTAGTTATGCCGTTAGGACACAGCAGATCTAAAGTGTTGTCCAAACACTTTTTGCACCAATGTGTAAAATTTTCAATTGTTGGCACAAATGTTTGTCACTCTTGACAGCACTAAGTGGTGGGAATTTAATGTAGAGAATTTTCTTACCTCTCCAAGCACCCTGAACAGCGAGCTCTTTCCACAGCCGTTTGGTCCACACACAAGAACGTTGGTGCCCGATCTCACCTGTGCAAAAAGTGGACATCATGTTCTTTATACAGGGATTTGGTTAATCGCGAAAATAATAATGATTTGCAATCCAAGGTTATCCAACGTGGGATTCTAAGAAAAAGAGACTCAAGCCAGAGTGTACCTCAAATGTGAGGTTTTTGATGAGAACATCTCCATTTGGTGTTGCCAGTGGGGTGTTGTCAAACCTGAAATAGAAAGGACATGTCTTAAAACAGCACATGAAACATTATTGACATCAATGTATTAAGACTTACTTGATAATGTTGTCCCTGTTGATAATTTGACCACTTCCTGGCACTAACGCAATCTTCTCTGCTGTTTCCAACTCTGTTTTATTAAAAAAAAAACAAAAAAAAACCCAAAAGAAACAACTGATTTTTCCAGTGTATCTTGAGCGCAGACTCTTATTTGTATGTTACAAGGTAGGGGACATACCTTTAACTTGCTGGGAAACCATGGTGCGTTCATATTTACCAGCATTTAATTCCTTTAGGACCTTATTGAGCTCAGTTATACGTGCTGTGAACCTGACAAAAAAAAACACACATTTAAAGATAAAACACACTGTAGTTGCTTGCAATCTACTTATTAGAAACAGGTCATATGTGCAGAATTTGATAAGATTTATAGCAGTATCACTGACACTACAATTAGGATTTAAGTAATATATCCTTAAAGATGCATATGTTTAAGATATGCTCAAAGAACAAGACTGCTGAATGGATAAAAGTAAAGGGACACAAAAACAATGAAATAATCATCTTCAATTAAAGAGATTACAGACAGACTTTACCCTGACAAACGAGACATCTCTCTTCCAGCCAGTACAATCCTGCCCAGAGCCTGGGACAATCTCAGCAGCATCCGTCCACTTTGGTAGTAATCCTGCAAGTACAAAAGTCGGACACATGTACGTTTAAGACTAACACAATGAGCACCATCACCATGTGTGCGATTTAACTTTTCTAACCTCAAGCAGCTCTGACTGAGTGCTGTGTATGTGACGAGGATGGGAGGGGTTCAAGAAGGGGCGACTGACAACCAAGTAGCCCACCACAGTGGCAAAGTCTGCAGGGCAACAACAACAGAAAAGGATTGACATAAACAGGAATAAGAGAGAGCAAGAAAGAGAAGGAGAGAGGGAGAGATGAACATCAAATTCAACTTATGTTAGAAGGTTGCACCTGGTTAAAAGAAACATGTACTTACACTTGGCAATCATGCTGTCTACAAATCCCATGGAGAAGCGGAAAAAGATGAAGGTGTGTAAATGGTCAACCTTCAAGACAAAACCAAAAATAACCACTTCCAGATGATGAATCCAGATAATGGTTTTCACCTGATGCCATCAACATTCTGTTTAATCTACACTATGGTTGGACACTATGATGAACAAAAAAACTTGAATGCACTATTCTCAAGCTTATTTTCTTTGACAAATTAAGTATTGTACCTTTTGTTTGTCAAACATTTATTTCACCAGGTTTTTGTCCCATGCACCTTCTAGTAACAGCTCCAAATTTTGTAAATCCCTGGTATAGATGTATAGCATCACATATCACCACTTTTAATGAACTACTTACCAATTTCTTAAATGTTGCATGGATTGTCTGCTTTTCTCTCAGGTTTCCATTGTAGAAGGCAATCTCTTCACTGGGGATATAGGGAAAATTGAAAAACAAATCAAGATTTTTCCTGTCTAATCTGTGGAAAACATCTTTGTAAGCAGTTGTTTACATACAAATTCTATCAAGATTATAAATAATTATAATAATCTAATTAACAAAACAGATTTATGAATAAGTTGTTCTTCTACTCCCTTCGTCTTATCCCTTATTCAAGGGTTGCGAATCATAGCAGCGTGTCATCAGGATATTTTGCTCTAACTCAAATGACCTCCATGGCCTCTCTCAATGCATCCATAATTATCCCTTTGTCTGTGTCTCATACCTGGCAACATCATTGCTAGCATTCTTCAACAAATACAGTATATCTGCTGTTCCTCCATTTCCAAACCATCCTAATCAAGCTTCTTTAGCTATTTCTCCCAAACCCCGCCTGTGACCTCATTCTTGATCCTGTCCATTCTGTTACTCCTAGAGAGGATGGGCATCTTTCACTGTGCCTCCTGTCTTCTGCCTGTTTGTTTTGTCTCTAAACCATAAATCACGACTGGTCTCACAACTGTCCTGTAAACCTTTCCCTTCTTGTTAGCTGACACTCTATTCTATTACATATCAAACCTAAAACATTTTTACAGCTGTTCCATCCTGCCTGTACTCTATCCTTTACCTCTCTTCCACAGTCTCCACTGCTCGGAACAGTTGATCATCAGTATCTAAACCTAAGCACCTTTAACATCTCTACTCCTTGTAACCTCTCATTCACATACATGTACGGTACTCTGTTTTGCTATGACCCACCTCTCTAGGTTCTATTGTAGCTGCTGCCCACTCTCACTACAGATCACAATGCCATCTGCAATCACCATTGTTCACCTAGACTCCTGTCTGACCTCATCTGTCAATCTGTCCATCACTACAAGAAAGGACCCGGGCCAACTCTGGATGCAGTCCCACCTTATAAGTTTTCTGTCCTTCCAACAACACATATCAACACTGTTGTACTATTCTCATACATTTACCTGCAACAGTCTTATACAGTCTTCTGTACTTCTCTGTGTTATACTCTTTGAGTAAAATACAGCTAAATAAATGTTTTTATTACTCACATGTTGTCTTACATCTAAATACGTTATCACAAAAACAAATTGTTGATGTGATGCCCGTCAACATGCACTGGACAGTAATTGCAACACAGACAGATGTTGGGGACATAGCAACAGTTCCATTATAACAATGTATAATAGTAATAGCATCACAAATATGCATTTCAACAGAACTGCAACAATAAATTACAAAGCAACAGTCATGTTTTTTTCTGTTAACCTGTTTGTGATGAGACGAGAGTTGACATAGCGATACTCTCCCTCATAGCGCTGCTCTGCAACTGTCATCTTTCCAATTGGCCGTCTCAGTCTAGTAAGAAACAGACCTGAGATCAACAGGTAAGCCATCATGGCAGCCGGGCCCTATAAAATGGTGGAGGACAAAAACAGGGACATTGATTGTTTTTCAATAAATGTTACAATTATCACATAGATGACATTGAAAACCCGTTAAATCTTTAGCACTGATACTTCAAGTGTAAAAAAAGCATATCCAAATAAAAAACAGTGTTTTGACATACACATTAGAGCCTTTCGTTTGCGGGGGTCCCACAGTTCTTGTAAATGTTATTTTTTAAAACTTACAGGAGGATTTACCCCCATCCTTACTAGGATGGGTGACCTTGAAAAAGATTGCAGGCCCTATGACTAAGAGTTAAACTGCTCAAGTTCTCAAGTTCAAACACTCCTGCTTCGAATCTCTGTCTCGCAATCAGAGCTCTTGTTTAGAAAAAAAGCTGAAATTGTTCAGTTCAAGCAGTAGAAATAGACAAAAATCATACAATTAGGCTGCAGTGTGATCATGCCTTGCTAGGATAACTAAGAATGCTGTGAAAAATGCTAAATCTAATTTTGGGTCTGTGCCTTCTAATGCTATACTGAGGCAATTTGCATTTGATGAATTTCCTTGTTCACCTGTGCCACTCCAAAGATTATTAAGTTATTTCTTTTTGGCAGAGATTCTAAGATTATACTAAAGGGATCTGTGTTATTTGAAATATGTGCCTCTTCTGCCTTCTCAGTCTTTACCTCCACCTTGTGTGCAGTTTGGCTAATCAATGCAGTCTGACAGGTTCTGTCCTGCCATTGCAAGTTTATTAATTTAGAGTTCAGTTGAAAGAGTGCAATAAGTGTTGCATAGGAAACTTGTACTGTATTTTTCACATCATTTTTAGCTCATTAATAACATTCATTAAAGGGTCAACCTAGAAACACCATCCCTCAACAGAGGTGGCGGTTTTTGGCTTGGCAATTTTTAGCTTTTTTTTTTACAATTCTCTCAAACCATCTGTCTTGCCTGGCCAGAATTTGAACATCTTGTTCTCAAAAGAGTGTTTTGAGTTAGTTAGTGTAAGTCGATGGCTGAGTCCTGTCCTGAGATGTCTACCTTTAAAATTTTGGCAAGGGAAGAGAGATGGTTTGAGGGAGGAATAGTAGCAGCCATTTTTGTTAAAATGGAAAAACAATGCTTCAAGAGAGGTTTCAGGAGGAACCTGAAACATCACTTTCTCCTCACAGGATATAACATCTGTTACTTCCCACTAAAGGATAGAACCAAAAGAAGCCTCCTGGGGTGAGAGGTGAAATGTTTTCCAGAAAACGTAATGTCTAGTTGCCGAATTAAACCTTTTAAACCTTCCCCATGACCTAGATAACTGTGAACCTTCATCAACATTAATTATAAGAGTGCAATTGTTCTGCAATAATAAAGTATTCAAGCCTTGCAAGTAGTTTTTCCACTATATCAATAAATTGGTCCGCATGTATAGGTGGAATAGGACACAAATATACTAAATATATCTAAGTTCTAGATGGGATTACTAGGTAACAGGTGCTAAAGATCAGATCAGATTTTTTTTCAAATTACTAGCGTAGAAAATGTCATAACAATTATAGCATTGTTTCTTTTCACAAGTCATTGAAAACATAAAAATTGCCTACTTTGGCACCGATGGAAGATGTCAGCTTGAAGATATATAGGATTATGTCCAGGAGAGGCTGCAAACAAAGAGCAGTTAATTCCATAACTTAAGTAATAATATAATTAAAGTGTTTTAAAGAGTTTTGCTAAATAATGGTATTGAATGGCAAGTCTTTTTTTATAATATAATTTACTACATATATAAAAATATTTTTTTAATAACAAAAGTTGAAAAATTAAACATTTAGCATGAAATAATATTATGTAGCAACAATTTTTTAGTGAGATTGGAATAAAAAAAAAAGCAGAATACAAGGATCTGCTGGACATTGTTGAAATGATTTATGTGGTTCTTTCTTCACATGGAATACATTGATTTGTTTTCATCAACATTAATGTCACTTCCAAATTTATTACCTTGCTGAGATTGGAATAAAGATCCACGACACTGTTGCAGAATTTCTCCACATCTTGTGTAAGCAGCTGGTCAGCATTGGCAATCCGATTGTCAAGATTTCCCATTTTGTAATAGGTAAAACCTCTGTAAAAAGCAAGATTGAAAATATTTACCAATTTTATTCAGCAAAAACTGACTAAAGCCATAAAAAAAGTACTTACTGCAAGTATCGGTCATACAAGTTCTTTGTGAGCCTTTCTCGAAACCTCAACTTTAGCTCATTTAAGCCCAACTTCAAAAAGTTGTTAACCAATGCAATCTAAAAATATCAAGACAAACAACTTGAATTTTGTATAAAATGTGAGTATGAGTACATTAATAAGTATATTATCTTTAGTCCCTTTCGCCAATTGCCCTCAGAAACAAAAAATGTTGTGTCATATAGGTCTAATTACTGCAAAACGTTATTACAGCTACATGAAAAACATGTATCTGTTAATACATGAATCTAAAAAGTATGTCCTTTTGGGTTAGGTTTTTTTCAGTCTGCAGGATAGCATGACCTGTCAAGGCTAACTGATTTACGTGGAGTACAAAGGTTGGCAGGTGTTGTCTGATCAAACGGACAGTTAAGACATCTGATAACTTTGTTTTTAGCTTATCCAATTTTTTTGTCCAAAGACTTAATTTCCAGATTTCAATAGATAATGATGTAATGGGGCAATAATGGTCAAGAATGCTAATCATCTACAAAGTGTTTTAACAAAAAAATGTCATGTGCATGTAAAAGAAAAACTTACGACTGGCATAAATTTCATGAATCTGAGTAGGAAGATCTTGAAGTCTTTGTTTGATCGACCAATAATTGCACTGGAAATGAAAATGAACAAAAAGTGCAGATGAAATAACATGCTGGTCATGTGAATGTTATTTTCTAAGATGAACATCAAATAAACAGAGTGTAAAAGAGGACCCTAAATCTTAAGGGGAAAGAAAACTTTTATTAAGCCTTTACACAATAACCTCCAAATTATCTGACCTTTCAATCATAGTTCCATTCTGGATCATCCATACATCACAGTAAGTCCTGGCCACTAACATTACTGCGATAAGGATAAGGTATCCAGTCTAGAGTGAAGACAAGAGTTAGGAGAACCGGTCAAACATTTCTTATTGTATTTTCCTTATCACTGCAGCCTTGACTCTGGGCCTTTCTAAATCTACTTGAAATGAATGTACTAGATTCAATATCACTACCACAGCCACGTGAGAGGAAGAGCAAAGGTTACTGTGTGGAAGGTGAAATAGGTCTTGTATGGCTAAATTCAACAAAAAGGCTGGAAGTTAGTTACTATTGCTACTATTTTTTGTTGTACTGTATACGACTGTTACGTATGACACATCTCTAAATATTTGTAAACTATAAGTAAATCAACAACATGGTTCAACCAGTTTTTATATATATATATATATATATAAACTGGTTGAAACATGTACAAATATTTAGAGATATGTCTTTTTTTATTACTATATATATATATATATATATACAGTATATATATGTAAAATGTCTTTGAGCTTCGCACTTATTTTGCAGAACTTTGTGTTTAGTTTTTTTTTTTTAAACTCAACACCGATATGGCACTCTATGGAAAGAATGGTGACAGCAGTGGCTCAAAATTCATTTCCGTTTCAGATACCTGTACTAATTAAATATCTAAGTAATATACCTAACCACAAATGCTAGGCTAGTGAACCTGTTGGGTACATAGGATACCACCCTCTTAACGTAAAAAAAAAATCATTGCTGTGCATTCTAGGTAGTCTGACATGCAACAGTTGAGAACAGAACATCCGATAACAATTAAATCATTGTGTTATTTTACCTTAAGTTGAATAGGTCACTAAGATGGAACAGATTTAATTAGTGAATTATTTATAATTATATTAAATTGGTAATTAGAACATTAGGGAGTTTTTTTTATTTTTTTATCAATTAAAATTGATTAAATTACAATTACTTTATTTAGCTATTCTTTATATGCCTACACATTAGATCAGTGTTTTCAACCACTGTGCTATGGCACAGTAGTGTTCTGCAAGATATTGACAGGTGTGCCATGGCAAATTATCCAATTTTGGCATTATAATTGAAAATATTTTTGACTGGTTGTGCGCTTTGAAGAAAATAGAGAAAGATTATTAGGGCAATGTCCCAATATAGGGACAATGGGGACTACCTAAGTGCTGGTGGGGTATGTTAAAAAAACATTAAATAATTATTGTTATTATAATTATTATTAGTAGTAAATTTCTTGGAAGTCTATAACAAACAAATAGCGCTTCACATTATTTTTCATAAGTGCTATTGAAGTGAATTTTAAAAAGATTAGTGATCCCTAATCTAAACATGTTATTGTTCTATGTAGATTATGTGGAGTCAAACCTTATGAAAGTAGTAGTGAAGTAGTCCTGGTAATATTTAACTTTTTTGGTCATACAACAACTCTAAAATGTGTATTCCAAACCAACTACCAACGTATTAAGTTGCTTGATCTCTGATACTTTTATTTTTCAGACTAGTCATTTTCAATCATCAATCAGACAATTCAGCATCAATCAGGCTGTGATCCAATGATTAACTTCTACCATCATACCTCCATGCAAAAAAAACGTGGTATCAAGATACGAAGAATCTGGAGGAGTCGCATGAAGAAAATCCTGTCAACTGCAGCACGGTCTTTTCTGCCCTCTTTCTGTACAAATTGACACAACAGTGGTGCTCTGTAACTTAACAAAGTCAGCCACAAGGCATAGGGATTTTAAAATAAAAAATTAATAAACATACCTCAGCTTTGAGCACCGTGTCCAAATCCTTCTTTTCACTCCTCGACAAGCTTAAATAACACAAGGATACAATTGGTGGTTATGGTAGGGGTGGTGTACAAACCTCATTGATTGAAAAACGGTAAATGAATTGATAATGTTTTTCATGTTTGTTCTGCATTAAGAAACCACAACAGACATTGTGAAGCTGTATAACAACAATAAATGTGTTTTTACTTCCATTAACCCTGGCTGTACCTCTGAAGACTAGTGATCAACGTATGCACACAAAGTATTAGTCACCACAACTTCCGATGAACCACTTATAGAATCCATTAAAAAAATCCATAAATCAGGAATAATATACTGTAATGGTCGTCAGTCATCTTCATCTGCTTATCTGTTACAGGTTTGCAGGAGCAACAGTCTCTATTAATGTCACCCAAATCACACTGCACCATATTGGTAGTCTTCCTGTGGGTGGTGAGCCAACTGGAAGTTATGTGGGACAAGACAGTGCCATGTACCCTCAGTGGTGAGCTGGCAGCTGGTGGATTCAAACATCTGAAAACATACGGACCCAAGTCTGCTTCCTAAAACACTGAGCACTGCTGCCCTCATATAATCGTCTAGAGACAAATTTGTCAACAGATAGATGGATAGTTAGATATAACCTAATCCCTTGGTAGTATCCTGTGGAAAATTAAGGAAAAATAAGGAAAAATAACAAAATTAGTTGTGCAATTAAATATCTGAATAAAGACAAGCCCATGATCCCCATGTAATTTTATTTCAAATGAAGTATTTAACATTATTGATAATCAAAACATTTTTTACCATATGCTTCTTTACAATAACAATACGAGTGACAACTGTATATTTACACAGTCTCAATAAGATGGGGAGACGGTTACAAAAAAACAAACAAAAACAAAGTCAAGTACATAAAATTATCAAAGTCCAATGTTGATGGTGAATAATAAGGAAAAGGGCCTGCGAAATCCAAACAGTGGATAGAATAAAGATTGTCTATTTTTGATGGCTGTTTCTGTGACACAAAGCAACCATTTGCGTTGCCTTTTTAAATGACATCAGCCTAGGATCCCAATACTCACACTAAAGTCTTAACTAATTTCTGCCGTTGGAGAAAAAAAATTGACTGACACGCTTCAATCGAGTCATTGAGGTGGAAGCCACTGTTAGTTACTATGTTGGAGGTCAAACGTTGTGAAACAAACGGAGAAGTGTGTGTCATCCACCAGAATGACAACGTACCTGCAGTTTAATTATATGATCTACGTTCATAGCAAACTTAAATGAAATGTTCAAAACTGTACTCACCCGACATGTTTTCCCGTCCGTCTTTTGTACTTAAGTAAATACAACAGCAACACAGAACCAGCCGCTATGGACGTGGTCTTTGGAGTAAAGTATTTACTAAAGGTCACCATTATTTCACTGACAGCAAACACTCAAAGACCCTTCCTGAGGTTGGCGCTACCTCAAGCTACTAAGTATGTAGCGTTAGGTGTTACGCGCATGTGCAAATCCAACGTACTCAACGCGTGCGCACAGTCGTTAAAGAGACAAGCGTCTTTACTATTTCCTGGTTCCGGCAAGATGGCGCATTAAGCAGGACATAGTCCGTTCGTCAGTTATAATGAAGTTGTATTTTCCACTTGTCTGAACTTTTAATTACAAGAATTTAACACTTAAAAATAAACAGCATTTATTCAACGAAAGTATTTTATAACCCAAGGGAACCACGTCCATTCAACGATGATGGAGACAGCTAACACTAGCAACAAACGGCATAGACAGACAACCCCTGGTAACGCCTCCGGGAAAAGAACACATTAAAAGAAAAGTTGTAGACGTATATTTGAAGATTACGCCACCAACACATTTTTTGATGACATCTACTTAAAAAAACCTCCTTGCTATGTTGTATTTCTATTGTACATTTTTTTATTGTAACAGTTTATGTCAATAACTGATCAGCTTGGAGTGATTTTTATCATTGTTATGTCTTAGTTTAAGTTCAAGTAATTAAAGGATTCTTCCAGTTTCGCCATCTTGTATGACGACAAACATCAATTCCACTGTGGCTGTTGAACAACTCAACGACAACTATCTAGGCATGTGCAAGTTACAGTGCCATACAAAGTTGCAAATTAAAACTCAAAGTACATTTTCAGATAAAAAAAAAATTTAAATCTTCTTTCTGCTAATCCCTTTTTTCAGAGGTTGCCACAGCGAGTCAACATTTTTCATCTCACCCTGTCCTCTGTATCTTCTATGCTTACTCCAACTACCTCCAAGTCCTCCCTTACTGCATGTCCAAATCACCTTAATGTAGCTTTTTCGCCTAACCTTCTCTCTGTGCTGTCCTTTTAATCTCCTAATTCCTGATCTTGTCCATCCTTGTTATTTCTGAAGAGAATCTCTGTATCTTTAACTCTGATGCAGCAACGCTTCTACCTTAAAGTCCTCTGTCTATCCAACAGCACATCTCACCACTGTTATACTGTTCTCATACTAATTAGGGCATCTGGTGACCTAGTAGTTAAGGAAATGGACTTGGGTCCGCATTGCCCCTAGTTCAAATCCCCCAATCCGCCAAGTTACGGCTGAGGCGCTCTGAGCATGGTATTGTTGCGGGAGCTGGCTCAGCTAACTGTACTCACTGCTCATTACAGTGATGGGTAAAATGCAGAGGAAGAATTTCCCCAAAATATCCTATATCCTGCACCGATTTAACTTACTTACAATACCACAATTCCTCCAGTGGCACACTGTCATAGGCCTTTTTTTTTAAATCCTCAAAGCTTTTTCTGAACTTCTTTGTACTTTTGCATCAACATCCTCAAGGCAAATACTGCATCTGCTGTACTTTTTCTGGGCATAAAATCATACATTTATTTGCAAATCTCTACCTCTTTCCTCAACCTAGCCTCTACTAGTCTTTACCAAATTTGTATCTTATTGCTCATCATTTTTATCCCTCTGTACTTGATACAACTCCACATCCCCTTATAA
>JAFBJS010010588.1:0-16214 GCA_016785265.1 Paraplagusia blochii | reverse complement strand
ATCTCTCCCCTCCTCTAGGCCTCGCTTTGTGTCACAATTACGTTCCTGGACCTGTTTCATGGCTCTCACATATTTTTCTAGATGTGTATAAGAGACAGTTGCTGTACCTCAAACACTCAAAATATATAATCAGATAACTAACTCCCCTGAGCTGGTTAGAACAACAGACTCCAAATATAAAAATTGATAACATTGCTATCTACTTACAAATTCAGGAATCAAATTCACACAACAGCATATTTCTGCTATTGTTAGTTTTACCCCATTCAGTGTTGAACATATCCCAATCATTAAGTTCCAGAACCTTTCACGTAATGTTTCAAAAAGTAGTTTGCTTGCCTTAGAGAATTTTTTTTTTTTTTTGCACAATCCATATAAGTGTGAATATAAACAATATATAAAAGATTTTTGTGGTGGCCGAAATAGTGGGAAAGAGCCTGTTTTCTGACAAAATACTGATTTACTTACAGATTCATGAGATCCACGGGTCAGAGGGCACTGTCCTATGGCAAGGGAGAGTGCACATTGGGGCACTTGATGCCTAATTTTCGCCCTGGTTGCATGGCTATTGAATGCATCTCTGATAAGAATAAATTCTATAAACACAAAACACTAAAATATCCTTAAACAATTCTTAAAGATACAAAAAGACAACAGTTTTATTTTGAATCAAGCTCAGAACTAGTCATATCTAACTGTGGACTATTCATTTCATACAGTTTCCTTGAGGAGATTCGAGAAGAAACGGAGGCTTGTCATTGCGTTCAGCCCTCAGAAAGTGTACTTGGGGCTTCTGTAGTCTTGGTTTGCGGTGGTGCTGGTTGCAAGGCTCAAGAAAGTGCTTTCCTACCTGGTAAGTAAATATATTTAATAAACTCAATGCAATTGTTTGATGTTGTTTTCTGCATACACACATCTTTATAAAACAGTTGTTTGTGTTAGATGGATTTTATTATGGTTAGACTTGTGTGTTTAACAGCCTCCGACACTAATTTCTTGCTCCGGCGCTCCTCGCTTCGCTCCTTCTTGACCCTACTCGGTGGACGAGGTGATTCGCTCGGGCCTCTAACTGTCGTCCCTCTGGGTGTCCGCCCCGCTGCCGTCACTAGCACACCGCAGTGAGTAGCCCAAATAACCGTGGTGCACAATGCAACCACACCCGTTCGTGACAGCTCACCTCTCATGATCCTGGCACTTGTTGGTTGCCGGAGTAATGTTTTGGACACCTTTCGTAGCGGTGTCGGGGGCATGTAACTGGGGTATTTAAAGAAAATAGACAGGCCTTCGTATTAACGTACCACCAACTCATGGACCATTTACCACTTATGGACCGTTAACCACCTATGAACCAGAACTTGTTATTTAATTTGTGCGAATAGTGAAGAGAGAAGTGGTGACAAAAATTGTAATTCCTTCAGTCAGGAATTACAATTTTATTCAAATGATTTTATTGATAAGGGAAGCAGCACAAAAGCAATCTTAAGCCAATTTAATCATCACGGAAAAAAAACAATAATAAGTCAATAATTCTAGAAGTAAGAATGAAAAATAATATACATGTGCTGAGGCTTTTTTCTGATAAACTTTTTCTAAGCTGCGTTGTTCATATCAGCAGATTGGAAGAGGGGGAGAAGTAGAGGGTCCTTGGCCGGGGACACACTGTACTTGGTTTAGCTGTACAGGCTGCGGCTGCGGCCGAGTCAGACGCTCCCTTCTCGGCCCTCAACAGGGCCACTCTCCTTAGGTTGTCCAGCAGCCGCTGTGGCAGGCAGTGAGAAGTGAGGGAGAGAGCGCAATTCCAATTCTTTTTTCCTTTACTATCTAACGATTAACTGATTCCGGCTGGGACTCCCTTTGCTTCAAAGATGGATGAGATGTTGTTTTCTTCTTCTGACCGTTGCAATCCACAATCCTCTTCCTCTTATCCGTCTAATAATACCTGTTTTCTCCCCCTTCCCTCGATCTACCTTTTCCTGTTCCGTTCAATTCCTTTTGTCTAATTTTTCTAAGATAGATAAGAGTCTTTTCCAAGGGTGGATAACAGATCTCTTCTTCTCCTCTCCTTTCCTTCCGAATAACTATTTCTATTCTGTTCATTGCATTCTGTCTAATTTTCCTAAGCTAAATTGGAGTCTTCTTTGATGGTGGATAAAAGTTTTATTTGTCTTCTTTTCTTTCCTCCTGTCTAATTATTCCATCCCGTTTAATTATCTCTATCTCCTCTAAGAGAGATGGGAGTCCTCTCCATGGGTGGACGAAAGTTCTCTTCGTTTTCTTTTCTATCCTTCCGACTACCTAAAGCCCGGCGCACACGGGGAGGATTCGGCGCGCGCCGAATGCTCAGCGCCATCCGCGCGCGCTTATAGTACACGCGCACACGATGAGAATTCGGCTCACGTCTCGCTAGTAATTAGTTGATTTAATTTTATTGTTTTCTTATTTCCACAGCTTATTTCTGTGGAAATGTTAGGAGTAATGAAAACAAAATGATGTAAAATGTGACAAAGTGAATATAAATTTTTCAATTCACATGAAGAACAATCATATATATATTCATAGTCAACTATGTATAATTGACTATTTCTTCCATGTAATTTGCCCATAAAAAATGTTTATCATGATATAGATTTAGGAAAGGAAATTACAATTCTTACCCGTGTGCGCCAATTTCGTGGCAATTTCTTTTATCTCCTCTTCCCTCTTGTCCTTATCTTTAAAATCGCCGAGACGAATGTCGAACAGGCAAGGATGGTCTTGCCAAAGATCTACGAATTTATCTTCTCATAGTCTTCTCAATATGTATAAGAGACAGCAACAAGACGCTGCGGGCTGCCATCTTATTGCGTCTTTGTAATAACGCATGCGCACAAATCATTTGTAGTGAGAAAGATGCTCACGAAATCGAGCAGGATCGATATTTTGCTCACGGCCTCAAGTGACCAAATGCTCACGTAAATTTGCGCGCACACGGTGAGAATCTGGCGCTGAGCAATCGGCGTGCGCCGAATCCTCCCCGTGTGCGCCGGGCTTAAGCTAGAGAAGGGTCTTCTCCGAGGGTGGATGAAAGTTTTCTTGGTCTTCTTTTCTATCCTTCAACCTAACTACTCCTGTTCCGTCTAATTCTTTCTATTTAATTTTTCTAGGTCAGACACAAGTCATCTATGATAATAAACGAGAGTTTTCTTACCTCTGTTCTTCCCGTCAACTTAACTATTTCTATGGTCCAATCACTATCTAGTCTGAAGAAAAATAAGAGTCCTCTTCACAAGTGGATAGAAGTCTTTTCTTCTTCTTCTTGGTCTTCTTTCCTACCTCTAGTCTAACTATCTCTGGGTCGTCCAATCCTTCCTATCTAAACTGAAGAGAAGTGAGGGTCCTCCTCACAGGTGGATGGAAGTCTTTTCTTCATCTTCTTTGTCTTCCTTCCTCCAGTCTAACTTTTTTCTGAGTCGTCCAATTCTTTCTATCTAAACTGACTAAGGGAGATTACAGTCTTCTCAGAGGGTGAGCAGTGTCCTGATTCCGGGATGTGAGTCCATCCTTCATCCGGGGACTGGGCGATGCACAAACTGAAGTTTTCCAGACTCTTACACCTATATTTTTGCCTTTTCTCTTATCTCTCTCCGTCTCTTTCTCTCTTTGATTTTACGTTACCATCGCTTATTGGTCATTCCCCCATCAGGCCATGTTGGGTTTTTTCCATGCCCTGTCCTCCAGATCTCTCCCCGCCTCTAGGCCTCGCTTTGGGTCACCATTACGTTCCTGGACATGTCTCAACCTGTTTCATGGCTCTCACATTTTTTTCTATTATGATAAACAACCATCATCATCATAAAACAACAATAAACATTTGATCACTTCACCTTTTTTTATGAATCATCATATTAATCTGTTCAGACACAAACATATATGTGAAAACATTTCATCATCAAAAAGGAATCAAATCACATATTTCATTCTTATAATAATCATATTACTGAAAATTACTTATTGATTTAATACTCTCTCCGCTTTCACAGTTATGCGTTTCCATGTCACAGATGTTTATCACTCAGCCCTAAGAGCTCATCCGTAGACAGGATGGGCTCCTCCGCTGGTGGTTGTGGTTCCTCCTCTTAGTAACTTCTGGGCGTCATCCCTCTCTTACAGCTGGGATGTTTCCACAACCTCTAGCAGAGAGGCCTCCTCAACGGGCAATCTTGGGGCACTATTCACTTGTTCTGGCCGTCTTCACTGGGCAACTCCAAGGCACTTCTTCCTTCTTTTTGCTGGGATATCTTCCTACATATCTTCTGAATGACCTCCTGGAGTTCCTGAGCAACGTCTGCCATGGCAGCCCCTTCCCTCCAGTTCTGGAAACTCCCGGGTGGGATACCACCAGCCCTGGATGTCCCATCCCAGGTTCATTCAAGGTTACTTCAGCTGCCCATTGGGGCCGACTGCCACCATCCAGGTCAATGATATTCTCCACCAGGTTGTGCAGGGAGAGGTCAGGTGGCACCAAGGGAGAAGCAGGCTCATCGGGGGGTGGAGAGGCCCCAAACTGTGGATGTTAGATGCTGGTTGATGGAGTTGCCCCCGGTAGGCGGTGTTAGTAGAGTTTGAACCAGAGATTGTAGATCCTGACCAGCCGTCTGACAGGTGTAACCGAATGAGGCCGATACTCGTTCACAACCAGAGAGAAACCACACCTTCCTCCTCATAGGGTAGTATAAAACTTGTGGGAGGGTCCGAGGCTGCAGGTCCTGACCCCCGGCGGAGTTAATTATCACTGTTCCTACAACATCCAGAGTGATGCCCAGCTGATGCTTAATAGCTGGGACTGGACGTTTGCCAATTATGCCTCCTGGACAGAAGAGGCCCTCTGCGTTGTGGGCCCCGTAATTCTCTTGGCAACAGGAGTCACATAATAGTTGGCGATTCACATACCAGAGGCGGCATCGATCTAGTGGCTGACTGTCATAGGTGGTTCCCAATATGTCGTGTACCTCACAAGGGTGAGGTACTGGTTCTGGTGTCATTAACTGAGTTTGAACATTCATGGCTTGCTTCAGAATCCTTGTTGTTATGTCAGACCTAGAAATTCATATTTTTTCTTGCCAGCCACTAGTTACCTCACAAAGTTACTAGCCAATCAGAAAATCAACTAGCCAAAATGTGTCCGATCTCAGTAAGTTCAACACTGTGTAAAAATGACACAAAAGACCACAATTGTTCATAGTTAATATGCATTTTCTTCTATTTCAACAATATTCTGATACTGTTGTTCAATAAGAAAATTAAAATAATTTAGAGCACCACAATATAAAAATTCAGAGCACCATAATAAAATAAAACATAAAAAAATCAGGATATTGCAAAACTTGGCAAATGAGTATTAAATAAAAAGAAATAAAATTGAGCACCAGAATTAAGTCAGCAGGCCACACTTGCACAAAAAATCTTAAGTTAAGGATAATCTTATCCTATACTTGCCTATGCGTTTAAATTGTTTCAATATTGTAGTTAAATTACCTTAATTTTACAGATATCACAATAATCTGATTATGTATTATAATCACAGAAATAAAGCAGTTTTCTTATAAAGTTTTAAAGCAAATAATTTCAATAACATTAATATATATATATAATCTTTTATGAAAAAAGAGATAAGGAAATACTTAAATTTAAGGATAAGAAAGGACTTAAGATGTTTTGTGCAAGTTGGCCCTGAATGCCATGTATGCAAAGGAAGGGTCCTGCCAACTTCATGTTACTATAAAAATACATTATATAAAACGATATAAGCAGTCTCGGCAGCCACTGCGCGACGGTGATTTTCACTGCCCTCGTGTGCGACGACACTTTTATTTTTTAAATTGTCACTGCCGTTTACAAACACGGATTTCCTCGTCAATTGCGGTTTTTGTAAAACGCAGAACAGGGGATACAAAACATTAGTGTAATGAAGCCAGGGCCGACCGTGGTCCCATGCAGACTTGTAAAACCTTTGGCGTTTTTCTGTCTCGTATTCCTTGTCAGCAACCCTTTTCTCTTCTTCCGACCTTGGTCGTTTATTCCCCGTCTCAGGTGGCAGCTTAACTCCTTTCAGAAAATTCCACATTACAAAGATGTTTTGACAGTTAAAAGTGTAAACAAATAAAGATGCGTGTTTATATGGACGATAATATGGTCACATGTATTGAAATCTGGTTGTCATATCACGTGAGAGTATGCGAGACTCAACGAGATGCTTCATAAACATGTGCAGTGGTAATAAATTTAACGGCACATTTATGATTTGTTTACACGTATTGTATCGTGGTTTGGTTAACGCTGTAACAAACGCTATGTTTATATTTTCAACATAAAAACGCGTTTTTAAGAATATATTTTCAACTAGCCAACCGGGCTGGCTAGTAACTGAATTAACTCGCCAAATGGGAAATTAAGTCGCCTCGGGCGACTGGACTACCGCGAATTTCGAGCCATGTATGTTCTCCGGCTTGTTCCTCTGCACATCTTGATCTCATTGGGTTGTATGGGATTTTTCTCTCCGACGCCAGGTCCAGCCTTTGACGGGGCTGTAGCTCAATATCCCTTTTTCTCGATGCCTTCTCCAGGCTCGAGTCACTTTTCTTTTTTTTGGCCCCTCGACTGGAGGTAGTGTTGGTCTCGCAGTGTATTCTCCACTACCACTGCGTTGCACTCGCTGGGTCTTTATTTAGAGAAGGATGGGAGTGGGCCGGTACTCTTTCTCTGGGAGGAGTCCACGCCATCCCCAATCCCAGCTCCGGACTCTTAGCCAAGGACAAGAGTGGGATAGTGGTCCTGTCTTAACCTCTTCCGCGGGCCACACCAGACATTCTCCTGTGTCGTAGAACAAGTGGGACATTTGCTCTGATTTTTATTCCTACGAAACTGAGAATGTTGAAATATCTCTTGGCCCTTTCTTGCTGTGTGGAATGAGAGTCCTCAAAAAGTGGACTCCATGATTCTAACTCTTCGTTACATGTTATTTCTGTGGTAACTGCATATCTCTGATAAAGCACTCCGGCTGGGATCAAAATCATTACTGCATGTGTTGTCCTGCCATCTTCCTCTCTTCTTAGCTGTCAGTGGCTCTCCTGCGGAAAGAAAACATAAACTTAGTTCTTTCCCCTCTGTCAGCTGCAGCCGCTCTATCAGCTGTTTTGTTATCAGCTTCTCTTCCCCCTCCAGTGTCACTCTCTGGCTGCTCTCCTTCTCTTTCTACATATGAGAGCGCTGCCACTTCTGCTCCCAGTGAGAATATGCCTCTTTATGGCACCATGACCATACGCACTGTCACAATGAATCTGATCATTTGACCCGTTGCCAAAGCGGTCATGCATGGCAAACACTCGATTAATCTATTTTCATTCCAAACACATTTACAGGCCTAACATTCTTTGTCATCTGGTCTGAAATCCCAATAGGCTATGAAAACCATTTTTGGGGCCTAGTGTAGTCTACACCTTCCACAGACGTTGCAGTCTACCAAGTTCACTGGTTTGAGACTTAATTTTCTCATTTCTGTATTATTGTGATGGGCCTTCACAGGCTTCAGTCGTCCAGGTCCCATCCATTGGATTGCCAATCCTGTAGACATTCGGCATACACAGCATTGATTGTCTTGTCTACTCCACTCGAGTAGTTCCGGCTCTGGTGAATACTATCCTTTCTGCGCAGCACAAAGCATGTGCTTTCTCCACCAACCTAAAAGCTGTTGGTAGTTCTTCTGAACCACTCCATATATCAGGGCCAGCTTGATGTAGAGTGGCATGTCTGGTTCTCTGCTGGCCATTCTGGTACTTGGTCGTCTATACTTGAATTGGTTTAAGCTGTTCCACTCCTTGGATCCCTCTTCTTTTTAATCCTACAGTCTCCTCACCTAGGATTTCTTGTACGATGCTGATCAGCTTATAATTTCAGTATTTCTCCCGGTGTTCTCTGTGCTTTTCTTTATGCACTATATTTTACACCTTTATTATGCAGTCTGTCATGACTTTACAAACTCTTTCAGGGATCCAAACCCCCAGCTCTTCCAATCCCCACCGTGTAGGTGAGGAGCCAGCATGTCCTAGGTCAGGGGTCACTAACTGGCGGACCGCGGCCCGGGTCCAGACCCAGGGTTAATCCTGTATGGACCTGGATCTATAATCTACTTATACGGCAGACGAATTTAACGGGACAGTTTTTAGGTGCGCAGCTTTTTAGTGTTTACGACCAACGCCATTGTAAACACAGGAAAAGCTGTGCCAGTATCAGGAAATAAACTGACCAATCGTGTACAGGTTAAATTATCCCACGTGGTGCTTTTCAGCCAATCAACTCTTGGCATTTTCGGCAGTTAACAACGGCAGGCAGAGTGAGAGGGAGAGAAACAGCCGCCACAGGCGGAGACGTGGAGAGAGAGTCAAGGGAGACAAGGGAAGCGGGTTCAGAGAAACTATAAGTGTTTAATTGTTAATTGTTGATTTGTTATGATTTGTATTGTTAAAGTGGTTGAGATTGTTGTGACAAGGTGTGTTAAAGAAAAATTATATAAGCTGTTGCTACACCTGATTTCTCTTAAGTTAAGAGCTTTATTTGAAGATGTTAATACTACTACAACATATATATATATATATATACATATATGTATATATAAATATATATATATATATATATTATGTATATAATATTATAGTATACATAACACTCTGGCAAGTTGGACATGATGTTCCGGACCTTTATTTGAATAATTTTTTTCTGACTGGACCCCTTTGGCGTTTTAGTTGAATACCCCTGTCCTAGGTCCTCACGCACAGCCTCCACTACCTCACCACGGCTCCTTCTGAGACCACCTTGCCTTTAGGTGTACAGTACTGTCCCCTTTCCCGATATAAATGAGGATGATACGGTGCTGCTGCACATAGCGATCAACCTCATCTTTTCCATGCCAATGTGCTCCTCCTTTTGCATGGGCTTTCTAGTGAATTACTTCTAAGTACTAGAAATCAGCTGTTTTAGCACATAATTCTTGATGCGCCACCGTTCTTCCTTTTGCTCCTTCAAATCCATTCTTCTCCCATGTTGACAGATCTTCTTTGAGAGCTTGTGCACAGTAAAAGCTGTCAGTTACTATTTTAGCTCTTTTTATTTTTCTTCTTTTATTGAAGCTTCAAGCACTGTGGCAACTTTTCAATTTTGTGTGCATATTTGGGGCCTAAGTCTCCATAGTTGTTCTTAAAATGGCCTAAGTCTCTATAGTTGTTCTTAAGATGTGCCAGATAAGTTGCTTCAAGTATTTTTCTAAGTCCGATTTTCCCTGTGTGAGAAAGATCACTCTCTATGCTGTTGTGATTGTAAAGGTTTAGGATTTCGTTTTTTAGTTGGCACCGGTGGATACATAGTTACATCGCTATGGTCTAATGGTGATGATACTGATCTGAGCACATAAGGTTGACCTGGATTAAGCTGTCAGTCCCTTCCAGCGGTTCCTGTTTCTTCTTTCTTGACATTCCTTCTTCTGGGTCTTCTTTGGCTTCTTCTTCCTCCTGATCTTCCTCGTCTTGCTCACTGAACCGGCACTGTAGTTATACTACACTAGACTCATCATCTATTTCGTCTCCCCCTGCTTCTTTATTTTCCTGATCTGCAATTCTCATTCATTCTCTCTGTGGGCTGTGTTCGTGGTATTTAGCCTTGGCTCTTGTGCTTGGATTTGTCAGGTATACATATATACAGATATATATTCACATTCACACCTGATACTTTTCACTTTCACCATCAATTTTACAACTGCATCATATTCTGCTCTAGGACTGTATAACTCATCTATTTGTCCAGAATACTTTTTCAAAATATCTGTCCACCATCTCATCCACTCTTCACCATCAGAGTTCTTCACCTTGTCCATCTTGGGACTTCTTATGACTGTGAGGGCTCTTCCGTTCCAGGTCCCAACATAGAAACCCGTGCAATCTCTTTCTTTCTCCTCCCATTCTCCTAATATTTGCCTGGCCTTGGGTCTGTCTTCTTCATGATACGTTGAATTGACTACATCCTTCAGCATTTTTGACCATGTTTGGTAACCTGGCCCTAATGGGACTATTATACATTTCATCTCTTTTCCGTCTTCCATTACCAATATGGGACGTCTCTCTGTTGCTTCCCCAACTTCTTCGGCGCCATCTCCATAGATCATGCAGGCTGCAACATTATTACCAGAGTCCATACTCTGGTAATAATGTTGCAGCCTGCATGATTTATGATATCGGGTTGTCTAAGTTCCAATGCTGTCCTTTGGCAAGCTCAGGTACGTGAGGTTCTTAGACTCTTCTGGCTACTCTGCACTCACATCTGTGTGGGTTCTCACCTCTGTGTGTTCTCACTTCCTTGTGATCTGTGCAACTATCTTAACTCACCCGCCTCTGCGGTTGCTGTGAGTTACGATTCAACTCTAGGTTAAGGCGACCTCAGTAGAACTCGCTCCCAGCCACTCTCTTGGCTTTCCTGCTGCTGTCCTCTCCTGGGACGTCACAGCCTCCAAGATATCTTCACTGGGAGCCACTGGGTCTCGTGCTGTTTTATCTTGTGAAGCCACTTATCTCTTGTTTCCCTATTTAATTATCTCGAGTCCCTGTTTGGGCGACTACTCTCTACTCCCCCGCCGACAACCCCGCCCCTCGTCTAGTACGAGGGGAGTGCTCCTCGCTTCGCTCCTTCTTGGCCCCCCTCAGTGGGCGAGGTGATTCGCTCCGGCCTCTAACTGTCGTCCCTCTGGGTGTCCGCCCCGCTGCCGTCACTAGCACACCGCAGTGAGTAGCCCAAGTAACCGACCACACCCATCTCTGATAATAAACAAGAGTTTTCTTACCTCCATTCTTCCCGTCAACCTAACTATTTCTATGGTCCAATCACTATCTAGTCTTTTCTTCTTCTTCTTGGTCTTCTTTCCTACCTCTAGTCTAACTATCTCTGGGTCATCTAATCCTTCCTCAACTGAACTTCCAAAACTGAAGAGAAGTGAGGGTCCTCTTCACAGGTGGATGGAAGTCTTTTCTTCATCTTCTTTGTCTTCTTTCCTTCCTCCAGTCGAACTTTCTCTGAGTCAGCCAATTCTTTTTATCTAAACTTACTAAGGTAGATGACAGTCTTCTACGAGGGTGAGCAGGGTCCTGATTCCGGGATGTGAGTCCATCCTTCATCCAGGGACTGGGTGATACACAAACTGAAGTTTTCCAGACTCTTACACCTATATTTATGCCTCTCCTCTCCTCTCTCTCTCTCTCTTTCTCTCTTTGATTTTACGTTACCATCGCTTATTGGTCATTCCCCCATCAGGCCATGTAGGGTTTTTTCCATGCCCTGTCCTCCAGATCTCTCCCCTCCTCTAGGCCTCGCTTTGGGTCACCATTACATTCCTCGACATGTCTCAACCTGTTTCATGCCTCTCACATATTTTTCTATTATAATGATAAAAAACCATCATCATCATAAAACAACAATAAACATTTCATCATTTCACCTTTTTTATGAATCATAATATTAATCATAACATTATTTTTTCTGTTATATCATTTAAACCATCAACATCATAAAAAAACAATAAACATTTGATCATTTCACTTCTTTAACTTTATTTATTGCCTACTATTATCCCTCAGTTTTGACTTTTGGATACTGTGCTCAACCATTCTTAACAAAGTCAATAAATCCTATGAATTCAAAACACTTAAGTATCCTAAACAACGCTTAAATATACAACAGACAACAGTTTTATTTTGAATCAAGCTCAGAACTATCATATCTCACTGTGGGCTATTCATTTTTTACAGTTTCCATCAGGAGATTCAAGAAGCAATGGAAGCTTGTCACTGCGTTCAGCCCACTGAAAAGTGTACTTGGGGCCTCTGCAATCTTGGTTTGCGGTGGTTCTGGTTGGAAGGCTCGAAAAGTGCTTGCATATCTTGTAGAAATTATATTCAATAAACACAACACAATTGTTTGATATTGTTTTGTGCATACACACATCATTATAAAACAGTTGTTTGCATTGGATGGATTTTTACAATGGTTAGACTTTTGTGTTTAACAGCCTCAGACACTAATTTCTGATAATCTCTGATTATTTACATTTGACCTATTACATTACTATTCCAAGAAAATTGATCAGAAAACACATTTGAAGTTAATTCTTTTCGAAATTTACCAAATCTCTGCAAACAAAGATTACTTATTTTCCCCTAGCTGGTTATAACAGCAGACTCCAAATATAAAATTGGTAACATTGCTATCTAGTGGCAAATTTAGGTAACAACACAACAGAGCATTGTTGATTGTTGCAATCAATTTGAACTATGGCGTAAATTTTACCCTAATCAATTTTAAACATATCCCAATCAAAAAGATACACTTTTTTACGTAATCTTCGGGAACCTCTCACGTTATGCTTCAAAAAGTAGTTTGCATTCCTTATAAGAAAGAATAAATATAATAATAAGAAGAATAAATCTTCTCAGTACAACGCATATCAGTGGATATATAAACAATATATAAAAAGTTACTGTGGTGGCCGAAATTGTGCGATAGAGCCTGTTTTCTGACACAATACCATTTCATTTACAGATTCATGGCATCCACAGGTCAGAGGGCACTGTCCTATGGCAACGGAGAGTGCACATTGGGGCATTGAAGCTTGTCACAGCGTTCAGCCCACTGAAAGTGTACTTGGGGCCTCTGCAATCTTGGTTTGCGGTGGTTCTGTTGGAAGGCTCGAAAGGTGCTTGCATATCTGGTAAGTAATTATATTCAATGAACACAACACAATTGTTTGGTATTGTTTTGTGCATACACACATCATTATAAAACAGTTGTTGCATGGATTTTACTATGGTTAGACTTTGTGTGTTTCAGACACTAAATTCTGATCATCTCTCATTATTTACACTTGAAGCTATTACTATTCCCAGAATAATGATCAGAAAAAGCAATTCCAATATGGAAAATTTCTATTTATTTAACTTGTTAAAAGTATTACTTTATGTTGAATTGATTCCGGTGTTCCGGAAGTGGCTTCTCTTTGTGTGAAAAGAACGATTCTGATAAATGCATCATTTCAATGGTATTTTCAATGTTTTCAGCTTATACAGTGTACAGCCTTTCAAAATGTGTTTTCTAGCACATATACAATTAAATATTGCAAACAAAAAAAGGTTTTTCTTTTATTACTTCGTAAAAGTAATAACTTTATGTTGAAATGATTCCAGTGCTTCGAAATGTTCTGCTCTCAGTCTGGAAAGCACGATTCTAACACTGCATCATCTCAGAGGTATTTTCTATGTTTTCGGCTTATACAGTGTGCCGCCCTTTGAAATGTGTAATTTTTTAATATACAATGAAATATTGTAAACAATAATTAATAAATATTTCTGTTTGTTTTACCATGTGAAAATAATAACTTTTTGTTGAATTGATTCCAGTGTTCCGAAACGGCCTTGTCTCGGTCTGAAAAGCACGATTCAGACACTGCATCATGTCAGAGGTATTTTTTATGTGTTCGGCCTATACAGTGTGCTGCTTATGAAAATGTTTTTCTAGCATACATACAAATGAATATTGCGAAAAATAACTGAAAAACATCTTTATTTGTTTTACCATATAAAAATAATAACTGTATATTGAATATTTCCAGTGTTCCGAAATGGCCTTGTCTCGGTCTGAAAAGCACGATTCAGACACTGCATCATTTCAGAGGTATTTTCTGTGATCGACTTATACAGTGTGCCGCCTTTCAAAATGTTTTTTTCTAGCCGAGATATAGTTAAATAATAGCGAGGAAATATATTTTTATTTTTTACCTTGTAAAAGAGGTCGGAGATATTTTCTATGTTTTCGGCTTATGCAGTGTTGCCGCCTTTTAAAAAGTGTTTTCTAGCCATAATATAATTAAACATTACAAAAAACATTTGAAAATATCTATATCATCTTAAAGTAACTTTAACAGATGAAACTTTAAAATACTTATAATTATAATAATTATTGGTTGTAATGTTTAATAATATTCATCCATCCATTCATCCATCTTCATCCACTTATCAGGAGCCGGATCCCGGGGACATCATTTGGAGGAGGGATACCCAAACGTCCCTCTCCCTAGACACTCCCTCCAGAGAGAAGACCATTTCGGAACACTGGAAACAATTCAACATAAAGTCATTACTTGTACAAGGTAAAACAAATAAAGACGTTTTTCAGTTATTGTTTGCAATATTTATTTGTCTATATCGTGCTTTGCAGGACAAGAGAAACCCATTACAGAATACTCGAATCTATTCAGCATAAAGTTATTACTTTTACCTGGTAAAGCTATTAAAGATATTTTTCAGTTATTGTTTACAATATTTATTTGTATATAAGTTAGAAAACACATTTTAAATGCAATACGATATTTAAGACATGAACATAGAAAATACCTCTGAAATGATACAATGTCGGAATCAGGCTTTAAAAACCGTGAGAAGCCCATTTTGGAACACTGGAAACAATTCAAGATAAAGTTATTACTCTTACATGGTAAAACATTCAAATACAATTTTCAGTTTTTGTTAGCAATATTTATTTGTATATATACTAGAAAATACATTTTGGAAGGCAACACAAAAATCAAGATGAAAACATAGAAAATACCTCTGAAATGATACAGTGTCGGAATCAGGCTTTATAAACCGTAAGAAGGACGTTTCAGAGCACTGAAAACAATTCGACATAAAGTTATTACTTTAACATGGTAAAACATTCAAATATATTTTTCAGTTATTGTTTACAATATTTATTTGTATATTTGCTAGAAAATACATTTATTAAGGCTGAACAATGAATAAGCCGAAAACATGGAAAAAAACTCCAAAATGATGCAGTGTCAGAATTGTGCTTTTCAGACCGTGACAAGGCCATTTCGGAACACTGGAATCAATTTAACATTAAATTATTACTTTTACAATATAAAACATATAAAGACATTTTTCATTTTTTCTTAGCATTATTTATTTGTATAAATACTAGAAAATACATTTTGGAAGGCAACACAAAAATTAGGATGAAAACATAGAAAATACCTCTGAAATGATGCAGTGTCAGAATCGTGCTTTTCAGACCGACAGAAGGCAAATTCGTAATGCTGGAAACAATTCACCATAAAGTTATTACTTTTACAGAGTAAAACAAACAAAGATATTTTTTAAAAAGATATAAAGAAAACATATAAAGAGATTCATTATTGTTTGTCAAGAAACGTTCATTCTACAACACTCTATATTCTGAACATTTAATTGAATTACTTCTCATATCAATACAAAACGGTTTTAAAGCGAATTTCCCACGAAATGGGCCATATGTAAATCAGAAACTTTTGTTCATGAAAGATTCCTGAGATCCAGAAGATTCGAGGATAGCGGCAAGTTTTCACTGCCTTAGCATACAGAGAGTGCACTATGGGTGGCTGCAGTGTGATTGTTGTGGCCATGGTTGCAAGTCTACATTATTTCTCGGCTGGTAAGTGAATAAAATCCACGAAACCAAAACACAATAGTAATAGCGATGTAAATCATTTCTAAATAATTTTCTCATTTCTCACACTGTGATAATTCAAAATGAAGCTATTATTATTCCAATGTATTTCCCTTTAATTTTTTTTTATTTTTATGCCGTGCTTTGTATGAAATATACTTTATGATTTATTTGAAGAGATAGGGTAAATTTTAAAAAGGATAAATTTCAAATACTTTTTCTGATTATCGTTCTAGGAATAATAATAGCTTAGATGTGCTTATAGGTTATAAGTACAACTCATATGTGTTGTACTGAAGAAATTTATTTTTCCTATGAGGCATGAAAACTACTTTTTTGAAGCATTACGTGGAAGGTTCCCGAAGATTATGTAAAAAAGAGTATCTTGTAATGTCTTGGGATATGTTTAACACTGAATGGGGTATATTTTACACCGAGGTTCAACATTCCAACAGTCAACGATGCTCTGGTTGTGTTGTTACCTGAAATTGCCACAAGATGGGAATGTTACCACTCTGCTGTTATAACCAGCTTGGGGAAGTAATTAATTTTTGTTTGCAGAGAAATGGTCAATTTCGAAAAGAATTAACTTCAAATGTGTCTTCTTATCAATTTTCTTGGAATAGTAAGAGGTCAAGTGTAAATAATCAGAGATTATCAGA